>JAPYZJ010003891.1:0-15003 GCA_030522765.1 Ophioninae sp. B BG-2022a | reverse complement strand
CCCGAGTTTTCGCCGAAAGTGCAAAATTAGACTGGGAAAATGCGAAAAACCTTTCTAGAATATTTTTTCGACATTTTTCCCTAGAAATGGAGAGTTCAAGGCAAATGAAATGGTGGGTTTGTCTTCAAGATATAAAAATACATCGACATGGACCTGCGATATGACACTTAACGTCTAAATATAATAATTATATAAATAAAAAAAATGATTTTTTGAAAATTGCACACTGAGACGATCCCTTAAAGGATCCCTACAGTAGCCATCGTCACGTGGAACGTTTCTTCAGCCTTCCCTTCATCTTTACTCATTCTTCCGTGATTTTTTACGCTTCAGTTAATAAAAAAGATTTAAAAAAGTAGAAAATGAACAATTATTCTTAAAAATCTCTGGAATATTTAAAGAAAGAGTGCGATCGAAAACTATGTATTTGCGGTGTGACAAATTGATGGTAAAAATTGTTCAGACCCCATGGACCGTCTGTTATTCGATCAGCCGAGCCACCGGCGAATTCAACAAGTACACAATTTTCGTTTACGAGTGAAGAGTTTTCGTCCATTGGCGCAATGCCAATCTCATTGAGAAGTCATAAAACAGCGTACCGAGAAGAGGCGTCCTTTCGGACCGGTTTTTCCATTTCCCATAAATACGAAAACCTGGCAGTATTTCCGCTTCGTGTGTGAACGTAATTGAAAAAAAAAGAAGAAAAAAAAAAAATAATTGCGGAACGCTGAAGAACTTTGGAAAACGTCGAGTGCTTGGAACACAAGTCGGAGACAATGTTCATTGAAGGACGACGAGAGGATGAGCGACGTAGAGGGCGAGGGGATAAAGTAAATACGCGCACGATCGGAAAAATCGCTCGCGCCCAAGGATGTTGAATAGTACAATATTGGAACGATTTCGTATTAAGGAGAACAAAAAAACGACCAGGGTGGAAGGGGGCTGAAAGGATCGATGAAGAAACGCGGGAAAGCAGAAGGTTCAGGAAAAACGTTTTTCAACAAGGCTCTGTTTGGACAAAACGAGGACGTCACAAAAATAAAGATTTTTCTCAATTTTTTGACAAACGTTGATAAAAAAACGGAATAATAGGTATAAATCTGTAAAAAATGATTTATAAATTTTGATATTATTATTAACTGACGAGAAACGGCGATTGAGCGCTTTTCCAATAATATGGACAAGAGAATAAAGAAAAATGAATATAATCAATGAACGATTAAAGAAACCTGCCTAAGGTTCAGGAAAAACGTTTTTCAACAAGGGTCTGTTTGGACAAAACGAAGACGTCACAAAAATAAAGATTTTTCTCAATTTTTTGACAAACGTTGATAAAAAAACGAAATAATAGGTATAACTCTGTAAAAAATGATTTATAAATTTTGATATTATTATTAACTGACGAGAAACAGCGATTGAACGCTTTTCCAATAATATGGACAAGAGAATAAAGAAAAATGGATATAATCAATGAACCTAACCGAAGAGAGCGAGAGAGAGAGAACGGATAGATGGAAAGAAGAGGACGATAGAGGGTTGGTGATGGCAGGACGAGGACGCGGGCGCGCGAGGAAGTGGCCAGCCGATATCGGGGGTTGCTTTCCTGGTGGTGGGAAGCCTGGAAGTTGGTGGGGGGACTCGCGTTCCGACGGAGAATGAGAAAGCCAACGGGATAGAGAGGCTGATACAGGGGAATGAGAGAGGAACACATGGCAACTTGGTGGAACAGACAGAGAGAGAGGGAAAGAGAGAAGGGTGGAAAGTACATTGGAGGGAGTCAGTAAGGTAGGGGTAGGTAGAGAGTGGGTTCTCCGGCATGAAACGGGGGTAGAATTCGAAGTAGCTGAGACCTAAGCGCGAGTAGGTCACACCGTCGACTACAGCGGGAGTCCGCGTTTGCCAAAGGGCTCTGCCGCTACTGCTCTTGCTCGGCTGCATTTCTGCTTGCTCTTCGAGACTTGAAGACACGAGAGACGAAATATCGCTCCCCCTCGATTCAACAACAACAATAACGTTCGACCAGTCTCACAGGCGTATATGTAGGACGCATGTAAATTATACAGGATTGTACTGGAAGCTATCCAACTGGATATTGACAAACAGGATTGCACCGGAAGTTCTCCAGCTGGATATTGACAGCAAGATTCGACCGGAAGTCGGGATTTCCAAGTCATAACAGTGGCTCCAGTAGGATTCCATCAAAGGTCGCGTTGTCCAGTTGGAAATTGACAACAGGATTCGACAGGAAGTCAGGTTCTCCAGGACATAACAGTGGTTTCAGCAGGGTTCCAACAGCGTTCTCCAGCTGGATATTGACGACAGCACTGTACCGGAAGTTCTCCAGCTGGATATTGGCAGCAAGATTCGACAGGAAGTCGGATTATCCAGGTGGTCATATCATCAGGTCTAGCAGGGTTACAACAAAAGTCGCGTTCTCCAGCTGGATATTGACGACAGGATTGTACCGGAAGTTCTCCAGTCCGATATTGACAGCAAGATTCGACAGGAAGTCGGATTATCCAGGTGGTTTTACCACCAGGTCCAGCAAGGTTCCATCAAAAGTCACGTTCTCCAGCTGGATATTGATAAACAGGACTGTACCGGAAGTTCTCCAGCTGGATATTGACAAAAAGGACTGTACAGGAAGTTCTCCAGCTGGATATTGACAACAGCGGGCCGGAAGTCCGGTTCTCCAGGTCGTAACAGCGACTCCAGCAAGCTTCCATCAAAAGTTGCGTTCTCCAGCTGGAAATCAACATCGGAAGTCGACCAAAATTGAACCGGAAGTCACCTTCTTTAACTGGATATATTGATAATTGATAACAGCGGAAAATTCAGCTACACATTCACAAACCCAAACAGCAAGTTCGATCGGATTATAGCCGAGTTCTCCAGCTGGAAACTTGGTGAAAGGATATAGTCGCAGGAAGAAATGAGTTGAGTCATGATGGATAAGATATTTAGGTGGAAATGAGGATAAAAAGCTGAAGATAAAATAGGAGGCTCGATCGAATGACGGAGGATTTTTATTGTTCTCCTTCTCCTTCTTCTTCTTCTTCTTCATCTTCTTCTTCTTTTTCTTCAACATCCAGTCTTTCCAACTCTTATCGTTCTTATTCTTCTTCTTCAACATCATCGCCTAATTCTTTCGGTTATTCCGGATATTTGACCTTCTGGAGGTCGTACCCTTCGTACAGAATGAAGGACAAGTGCACGAGACCCTACAGTGTCGACGATCCAGTCGGATGATACCAGAAATATATTTCGTTCGCTTTGTTTTTTTTTTACTATGAACGGTCATTCACGAAGCTACGGTTAGTCGAAGTGGATTAAGTCGTGAGTGAGAAAAAAGTTGTTGAAAAGCACTGGTCAAAAGAGCAGGATAAATCGTGGACAGAGAGACAGGAGGGAGAAGTGACTAATCGATTAAACGAGAAAAATTGATGGAGATAAGTGTGAAATTTTGAACTATCATCGGAGGAAAAAATTTTCAAATTTTCGGTTAATAAAATTAATTGGGTATTAATAAAAGCAAAAAATAAAATAAAAAAAAAAAAAACAAAAAAAACCACGTATCCAAAATACTTCGAAGCAAAGAACGAAAAGTTTATCGATCTTAATCAAGTGTCTTATCGTTAGTGCCCGGTTTGTCAGAACTAACCGATACGAAAAAAAAAGGAGTTCCTCGTTTTGTTTGCAAGAAACGCATTTCTACACACAACCAAGTTGAAAAGTTCTAAATAATGTAAATTCGTCGTTGATATACAGCACTAAATATACGAATCGTTGTTGAACGTTGACGTTTGCAAATTCGTAGAAATATGATATCGAAATGACAAAAAAAAATTGAAAAAATAAAATAAAAATTATAAAATAATAAGGTTGATGATTATCGTTGAGTTATTCGATTATCGTTGAACCAGGACGTAGAGTCGAGTTTGCAAGTTTCCAAAAAGGCCTAAAGTGCGTTGCACCCGTGACTCGTGAGCTTAAACACGTGTGTTTGGGTTTCCTTCGATGACGGAGTTCGCCATTGCGGATTCGTTTCTCGCAACGAATAACTTTCGTTAATTGAAAATTCGTTTAATTGACTTTGAGCAAATTGGTATAAAACAGTCCGAGGGAAAAAAGGTGGAATTTTACTCGTGGAATAATAATCGAGTGGAAGCTGCGCCGGAAGTTGGAGCAAATCGGATATTTTATTCACGGTGAAGAGAGCCTGATAGAAAAGCGGAATAATCAATGAGAGAAACGAAGATAGATGAAAAGTTACAAGTTTCATATAATAGTTGCGAAATAGCTTTTCCTGTTGAATTTGACTTTGAGATCGTTCATAGTGATTTTTTTTTTAAACGAATTAAAAATAAAAATTTATTATCGAAAAATCGAACAATTTCGCAAAGTTTCGAAGAGGAAAATCAAGTGTCTTCAAATAGGAAATGGAACATTCTCTTTCGATAAAACACCTGACGAGGAAAGGAAAAATATTTATCGTTAAATCTCTCACGTATAAAAACGATCTTTCTGGTCCATTGGGATTTCACGAGCAACACTTTTGTTTCAACTGACGAGGAAAAACGTAAAAAAAAACACGTGACTGAGTCTTTCGATTATTATATTCCGTGAACATTTCTAAAGAAAAAAAGCGACAAAGAACTGTGAGCACGTATCACAAATATACGAAGAAAAAAAAATACGAAAAAGGAAGAGGATAGACATTGAAAAATAAGCTCAAAAAGATCGAGACTTTTGGTGGAAAAAAATTCACCAAATAAAAATGAAAATTTTTTATCGAAAATCCGAAAGAGCTCGATAAACCTCCGATAAAGGAAAATTCAAGAACCCGAAGTTGTTTTTTTTTTTCGTCCGTCAGAGTCCGTTTTACTCGTTGTATACTCGAGGCACGTGGAAAAGTAATAAAACGCTACGAAGATGAGATCCCCGAGGTAAAGGGACGAGAAAACATCCGGGGTCGTAAAGTGTCGTCTCAAGAATCCGAAATTCGTCGTAAGTTCCGAAATCTTGCTTTTTCGTTTCATATTTTTTGTTTTTAGTGCGACACGCCCAAAAAAAATTTTTTTTTGTTTGGGTCTGTTTGAGTTTAGTAAAAAAAAGTGTTTCGTGTTGAGAGTTACGTACGATGTCATGAACGACGAAAAATTTTGGCATCGTCGATGAGACCCGATAAATCGAAGAAAAAAAAAGACGTATTATTAAATCGTTGGGTGAAGCGGAAACACGAAAAGTTTTCCAACGAACACGTGCTTGGTGTTACCAGTGCGGGGCGACAGATTGAAAAACTGACGTTTTCTCATTGGTAATTCAACGAGCGAAACTCGCTATAAAGCAATATACAGGGTGTAGAAAAAAAAAGAAGGCGACAAAAAACTCTTTGGTGCAACGAACGAGTCCCTCGAAACCGGATTATCCCAGGGTCGTTGGACAAAAAAATTGTCTCGACGAGGGTGAAGATTGGATGTAGAAGAAAAGTCAGGCGTACGAGGTTACAAAAAAAAAAACGTTGAAAAATCCCTTCGGTAATCCAGCAACGATGGAAATCGCAGCGTCCGCCATGTTGGACGGAATCAAAAACAATCGAATTGGAAAATTGGCACTCTCCAGATTTCTATCCCAAAGCCTGTGAGTAGACCTTTCCGTTTTTTTTAAACAAAAGGATTTTTCTAAAAAAAAAAAAAAAAAACAAAACAATTTTTGGCAGTTGCAAGATAGATGGTTTTCTGGCTCGAAGTACTATCAGGATGTTGGACTGGGATCGTTTTTGCATCTTTTAGATATGAGTGCATTTTTTTTATTTTTTAGATACTGATTACATTGTTTAATATTTTTTTGAACTCGTCGATTCGATGATTTTGTCATTTTTTTAGATACTGACAAAATTGTTATATATATATATTTTTTTTAACACGTTGACTTGATAATTTCGTAATTTTGGTAACCAAAATCCAAAAGCTGGAAATCGATCGAAATTTTTATTTTACCATTTTTGGTAAAAACCAAAAACCAAAATAGCCCTTGATATTATCACTGAGCTAATGAGCTCGTATCCTTTCGGAACAATTTTTTTTTTTTTTTTTTGACAGAAGAAAGTTTTCAAAGCAGTGTACTTTCTCCCAAATTTTTCTCAACCGTTTCGTGTTTCCAGAATTTTTCCAGAATATATGTCACCATGTACATCAATTTTTTTAACCTAGAGCTGATGTAAATGTTTTCGTTCATAATTTAAATTTCGGGCAGTGTACATCATGGTGACCTTAATCGCGGCTTAAATGAGGGTAACGACTTGTGAAGAAGTTTGAAAAAAAATTCTCCGTCGTGGTACGTCTAACAGTGTTGTGTGAAGGCCATACAGTATAGGTTATATTTTCGACATTTTAATTACACAGGTCTGCAAATCTTAACTCTTATTTTCCTCATTTGGATTTGAATGCTGATCTTGGAGTATTTTGGTGCGCTGATTACGATTTTTAAAAAATAAAAATTAATAAACAATTATATGACTTTGAAATATTAAAAATACATTTAAGAGATAGTGATAAATAAATCATAAATATTAAATACTTTTCTTTGGTTATTTACTTAGGACATGTCACTTCATTAATTAAGTTATAATTAACTAATTAGTTCCGAAAAAATATTCATTACAGTCTGCTGCAACGATTAAGTATATTTTTTGTTTGATAAAAAACGATTATAATTTGCACAAAAAAAAAAAACTATGCTGAATAACTCAAAATCCTGACGTGATAAAATTTTTTGAATATTTTTCCCGTAATCAGCGTCCCAAAACCTATCAAAATCAATCATTTAAAACTAAAAGGAGAAAACTATTGCAAACCTGTGTTAATAATCATTCTCAATCGGCGTTGCATAAGTGTTTGGGTCTGATGATTTTTTTGTACGGAGATTAATCACCGTATATTTCGGTGACTATTCTTCGCCAATGAAGTAAGTATGGACGTGCTGAGAATTTGACGTGCGTTTCCGGTAAGTTCGTATGGCAATATTTTCACATTAAAAATATTTAAAAAACAATAATGAAACATTTTATAACTACTGTTAAGAGAAAGGGTCTTATAAAGGGGGGCCTTATAAATATTCGGGGGGCCTTATCATAAGGGGGCCTTATTTTAAAGGGGCCTTATTCTAAGGGGGCATTATTATAAGGGGGCCTTATTATAAGGGGGCCTTATGATAAGGGGCCTTATTCTAAAGGGGACTTCTTCTAAGGGGGCCCTATTTTAAAGGGGCCTTATTATGAGGGGCCTTATTATAGGAGAGCCCTCATTATAAAGAGACCTTATTATAAAGGGGGCTCATTACAAATGGGCCTTATTATAAGGGGGGCCTTATAAATTGTTTTGGGGTCTTAATATTGCCTATTGGCCTAGTATTGGGGTCTTATAAATCACAATCCTAAAACTACCGATTGAGGGGGATTGGTTGTATTTTCAGTGAAGAACATATCGAGGGGAAATGTTTACAGCAACCTGACGTTCTTCGTGACGTTTCGAGAGTAGATGTGTAGACACCTTTATTGACTCTTCCAGATCGAGAAAAGTTAGTGTTCGCTGACGAAGGGTTTCATCGGGTGAAAAGCTTTGATCAAGACGAGGATTCGTCGAAGTAGCTCTCGGAGGACCTCAGTGGCGAACCATTAAGATGACGGAATCTTTGAAGGGCTCAACGAGGGAATTCTAGGATAAAAAAATGCCCTGAAGGGCTCACCGAGGATGTGCTTCGATGAAAGAATGCCCCAGAGGGCTCATTGAAGGAGCCCTTTGGTGAAGAGATTCTGCGAAGTTCTTGAATGGGAAGTTTTCTTGAAGAGTGCAACGAAGGGAAGTTTTCGACGCCTCCTGGGGTACCCAATACAGCTGGGGTTATCCAACCACGTTATTTTTATTTCATCATTGTCTATCTTATCTTTATCTTTGCTACCGTCAGCCCTTCGTTAATTCGTAATGGTCACACGGGGTCTAATGGACCCCAGGCCGAAAACTTGTTGCCATTTCCGTTCTACGCGATTTATCGACGCAAATCTTACACGAGTATTCTATTTCATATATTTTTCAAGTAATACAATCTTTTTCTTTCGTTTGAAAATTTTAATATGGCGAAAAAACAATTTTTAAAGAAGAACAAAAAAAAACCCAATTTTAGTTGAAAAATTCATAGACATTTCGATTTTTGCGATATGGCAAAAAAACCTACGCTATGCTACTCTTAAAATAGTATATTTTTGAGAAAAAAATATAATTTTGATTAACTGCAGTATTTGTTATCTGCAAGACAACTGACGTCATTTTAACCATCGCCACTGATTGAATAGTGTTGGAGTAGCTTCAGACAACACATGATAGCACATAGGATTCTCAATCGACCTTTCTACGATTTATCCCTATAAAATTTGCCTGGGGTCCACTGGACCCCTAGTGACCATAACGAGTTGAAGTACGTAATCAATCTACGAATATTTTTGTAGATTTTTTAAAACTACTTTAACTACGAACTCTCAGTGCTACCACAATTTCTTAGAAGTAATTATAAATTTTGGAAACTGAATTTCGTGAAAAACTCAAAAAAAAAAATTACGAGACTCGATTTCTGAACTATTTATAATAAGTAGCTACAAAATTGGTACGGAACCCTCGGTGGGCAAGTCCGAGGGTTCGACCTTTTTGAATCGACCTTTCTACGATAAATTCCTACAAAATTTGCCTGGGGTCCACTGGACCCCGGCCTCGGAATATTTACCGTTCTTTTTCCGAGGCATTTTTACTAGACACTTTTTTTTAGTCACTACATTGGAGTGTCCCTGAATATTATTTTCGATATTCCCTGCCCGATGGCTTTTGTAAGAGCCCAAAGACCGGAAGTAATCGAGCGAAACATAATTTTACGAGAGACCGAGAAAGAGGGATGAAGAAAGAGAATTACATCTTAGGAGTCGAAAGTGAGAGGTAGAGTTGAAAGCGTTGGAATTTGCCCTTTTTTTTTTCAGTTCCCCTCTTCTTTGCTACCGGAAGTGCTCTCGGCCGCTCGCCACTTTCGTATAATGCTTTCCCATTTATTCGCAGGTTACGTACAGCTATATCCTCGTTTTCCACAAAAACCCATGAAAATTCACCGTCCCAAGGAAAACGGCCCGATTCGAGAAAAGCAACGAAAAAAAAATAAAAATAAAAAAAAAAATAAAAAAATTTACCGAGGTAAGCGAGTGGAACCGAATTTATTTGAACTCGCAAACCGCGAGCGATGCACTCGATTTTTTTTTTTTTTTTCATTTTCCCCTCTCTCAACCTTTTCCAGGCCGAGGGCTAAAAAAGTTTTCCCGACATTTGTCCACGTTGGATTCTTGCCCGACAAAAGTTTCTTGTTTCGAAGTGCTTGCGGGAAACTTTCTTCCAGTTAAACGCACGTGCTGTTTCGGACCTTAAGGAAATTTCTTTAAATGCCTTGATCATCCATTTTCTCAGAAATTTTTTACGTGTTATCCAAATTCACGACAGAATTTACTCATTTTGGAAATCGGTAATTCAGTGAAAAAAAAACACCAGATCTAGGGTCTAGGTTGGTTCCAAAGGATCGTCGTAGGTTTTGAGGTCAAAATCAATTGATCAATCAAAAAATCAATCAAGCGAGTCGTAATCAATATTTGCTTGATTTTTATGGCTTCGATTTGCCAAAAAAAAAAAAAAATATTTAAATACGAAAACAAAATTATTTTATTTGCATTTCAAAAATATAAACTTCACCATTATCAATACAAACTTCAACACTGAATCAGTTTAATACACCCCATCGAGTACGTACATTATATACTGGCTAGACAATTTTTCCATCTCACTCCTAGTCTTTTTCATCCTACACCTTTTCTCACATTCAAAAACTGTTTCACGAAAACAGTTGTTCTGTGACGAAAAATGTTGAAAACCCAAACAAACCCAAACAAAAAAATCGTCCTTGGAAGCTCTTTCCCCCAAATAAAATTTTGAATTGACAGTGTATCAATTATTTTCTGGACTCGTGTCACAAAAACAGTTTTTTTTTGTGACAAAAACCCTAAACAAACCCAAACAAAAAAATCTTCTTTGGAAGCTCTTTCCCCAAAATGAAAATTTGAATTGACGGTGTGTCAATTATTTTCTGGACTCGTGTCACAAAAATAGTTTTTTTGTGAAAAAAAACTATTAAAAATCCTAACAAACCCAAACAAAAAAAAATCCTCCTTGGAAGCTTTTTCCCAAAATGAAAATTGGAATCGACAGTGTATCAATTATTTTCTGGCTCGTGTCTTTCCAAAAATAAGAAAAAACACACAAAAAACCAAATTTTAGGGCGCAAGCGCCGTTGATAAACGATACGAGGAAAATTGCAAAGTCCTCGTTTAATGTTTTCTCAGTTCGCTGAGGAAGCCGCTTGTGTCTACGTGCATGGAGTTTTCTCGCGGAGCACTGGCACCGACGTAAGTTAATATTTATCGCTACTTACCCCGAGTGATTTATAAAATAGCGACGGGTCCGTTGCTATCTATCCTGGGATGAGAGGGGTTCGTGGGGGTGGAGGAGGAGGGGGGGGGGGTCATGCCGAGAGTTATTGCAATTAGAGTACCGGCGACCCAGCCAGGACGCAAGTGCAACATTCACCGTGTGACGTGATAGCCCGTATTATACCTACGTATGTTTGCGTGTGTGCTTTTCCATCCCTCCTGGCTACTAGTACAAATTTTCCACCTCGCCAAAAATTTCCTAGTGTATATGAGCAGGGATAGCGTAATGAATCTCGATTTACAAAATTTACGAAAAAATTTCTATTCGTGTGAGAATTTGTGCGATTTTTTAATTTTAAAAATAAGAAGTTAAAAATGATTTTCGATAGAAATATAAATGCACGTGTTTCTGGTGACAACTGATTTATTTTTTTTTTTTGGGAAATACAAATTTTTTTATTTATACAAATTTATACAAATTTCAGTGACTGATTTTGGCACCTCGCCAAAATTTCCTAGTGTATATGAGTAGGGATAGCGTAATGAATCTCGATTTACAAAATTTACGAAAAAATTTCTATTCGTGTGAGAATTTGTGCGATTTTTTAATTTAAAAAATAAGTTGTTAAAAATGATTTTCGATAGAAATATAAATGCACGTGTTTCTGGTGACAACTGATTTTTTTTTTTTGGGAAAATGCAAATTTGTATATTTATACAAATTTATACAAATTTCAGTGACTCAAAATGGGTTTGAAAAAAAAATTTCTGTTCGTGTGAGAATCTGTGCACTTTTCTAATTTTTAAAATAAGTAGTTAAAAATGATTTTCGAAAAAAACAAAAACACACGTGTTTCTGGTAAGATCTGTTTTTTTTTTTGGAAAATACAAATTTGTATATTTATACAAAATTATACAAATTTTATTGTTTGGGTTTGGGTTATTATTATTTTTATTATAATTTTTATTTTTATTATTATTAGTATTGGTATGTTATTGTATTTGCTATTATTATTATTATTATTATTATTCTTATTAATGAGAGTGCTATGAGGAAAAAGAGTGAAAAGAATTTCAATCCTAGCGCCTCACGTAGATACCCGGGGAAATAGAAATCCTTGGCTGAGAAATTACGAGCTCCGAACACTCTGACAGCAAAATAAAGAAGAAAAAAAACAAAAAAACAAGTTAAAATTACGCGTCGCCCCGTCCAGAGATGAAAAATTTGCTGATCTCGGGGAAAAGGTATTTTTTTGTTAGGTTACTCGATAACATTCGATATCCGTAGTTTTTCTATTTGCCTCGAAATCGAATAATTTAAACGAAAGTTATTTTTGTAGCCCGAACTTTTTTCGTCGTGGACGAAGAAAATTTAATAAATCAAAACACGCGTAGGTTGGCTCACGCTTGTTTGGGTTAATAAAGAATAAAAAAAATAGCGAACAGTGACATTTTTAATTTATTAAAAAGTATAATTTTTTATTTATCGATATATAGGGATATATATTTATAGATATATTTATAGATATAAATAATAATAATTATTATAAATAATAATAATCTCACAACAAATAATTATTCGTTACAAGCTTATTATTATTAATATATATATTGACATAATAATAATCAATATTAACCCAAACAAATATAACAATCTCCAACAAACAATTTTTATCTTGTAAAAATAATAAAAATCTTGTAACAAATTCTAGTCTACACTTTTTAATTTATAGACAAAAATTGGTAATCCTAATCAACAATTCTCGTACGTCTTTCGTCTTTTTTAACCATCCAAAAGAGGAAGGAGGAAAAGGTTCGTTCATCTCTGGGTCGAAAACACCCTTAAAGTAATATACAAAAACTGCGATAGTGCAATTCGAATTTTAATCTAAAATAATATTATTATTTTAGATAGTGCAATTCGAATTTTAATTTAAAATAATATTATTATTTTAGATAGTGCAATTCGAATTTTAATCTAAAATAATATTATTATTTTAGATTAAAATTCGAATTGCACTATCGCAGTTTTTCTATATTACTTTAAGGGTGTTTTCGACCCAGAGACGAACGAACCTTTTCTTCCTTCCTCTTTTGAATGGTAAAAAAGACGAAAACTTCGCAACGAAAATTTCTGCGGAAAACAGAAAGAGTTATGAATGTTTCATTGATTTATGAGACGAGCTAATTCATGATAAATGGAAATATCGTCTGACACGTTGAGGTGGACCAGTCGAGGGAGGATGGTGAGAGGATAGATTTCTGGATGCTTAAAGGGGATGGAAGCAAAATGATCGAGCCAACTGATGGGGGTCACTTTCTACCCTCCAACCCTCAGCCCTCCGCGGTATTACTCTATCCCCTTCTCTCTGACTATGCGTTTGATTAATGCCTTCTTGTCAGTTACACGACAGGTCTGTGTAATTGCATTCTAAACCCCTCTCCCCCCTCTCTCTCTCTCACTCTCTCATATTTCTCTCAATTATAAGTCAGCCGTATATTTAGTTTTATATTAGTATATTTTTTTTATATTAGTATTTTTATATTATATTTTTTTTATCTAACATTTTTATATTAGTATATTTTTTTATTTTAGTATTTTTATATTATATTATTTTTTATCTAATATTTTTATATTAGTATAATTATTTATTTATTTAATTTAAGTTTTTTCTATATTATTTTGTTCTTATTCTGGTTTTTTTGTATTTTTTCTGTATTTTTTTTTACGTTTTTGTATGGTTTATAAATTTGTTGTTATTATTATGTTGCCCGATAGTTTGACTAGGACATAATCAAATTTATCATCATCATCATCATCAGCATCATTTCTCTCTTCCTCTCTCTCTCTGTTTTTATTCATATTGCGTTTTTGGTTTATATTGCATTTTTATTTATATTGCGTTTTTTTTTGTATTTTTTGTTAGGTTATTTCAGTTATTATTTTGTAAAATTTTATTTCCTTTTGTAATTCCTAAATTGCCCGAAAGTTTTAAATTAAGGCACGTAATAAATTTGTCATCATCATCATCTCTCTTTCTCTTTCTCTCCCTCTCTGGTAAATGTTGGTTTAATCGCAACGAGATGTGTTCTATTTTATATAATTCTTCGTGGGTAAACTTTATAGTATGGTTAAGGTTTTATATAAGTTAGCATTCTAAGATATAATAATATAGATAATAATTATATTATTATATTATATTTATATATAATATAAATATATTATATAATATATTATAATCATATTATTATATAATATATATCTATAGAATTACATCTATATATATATATATATATATTATTCTATCGAGATAATTATATATAATTATAGATTATAAAATTATAGAATTAAGGTTTTTAGGGAATGGTCTTGTTTCGCTCGAATACTTTATTTTATATTTTTATATTTTATATATACTGAAACCTCGTTTATACCTTTCTCACTTACACCAACGTTTTTCTCACTTATACGTCACATTTGACGTACCCCTTAAAAAACGTATAACTGAAGTTTCACTCTATTTTATTTTGTATTATTTACTACTGTTGAACAGTCGATAAACGTTATCTTTAGATACTAATATTTTCTATTTGCCCAAAAGTGTAAATTAGGGCATAATAAATTTTCAATAAATCAATCTATCTCTCTTTCTATCGTCGATTTCCACTAGGAGGAAATGGACCTAGAAGAGAGATACAAGCTTCGCGTTACACGGTTGTAACAAACTCCAGCGAGCTTTACCTAGGCCCCCAAAGCTGCCTTTATCGACCCTTCCCCTTCCCTCCAGCCGTTCTTTTCCTGTTCTTTTGCGCAATCAATAATCAAGTCAATCGGTTGATAAACGCCGATAATCGTCCAAAGCTCGACCATACCCGGAACCGATATACCTTCCGCTTTCCATAATTATTATTCTCTCACACGTTCAAATCGAGAATTTATAGCATACTGGAAACAACGTCCAAAGTTCAAACCCGACAAACTCCTGGTAAACCCAAACAAACAAATTTGAAAAATTGGTAAAGCGATTACGATACCCGGAAATTGAATTCAGCCAGCTGTTTTATTTCCACGATTTTCACGGTTTCAATTATTTTCAGGTAATTCGTGTAGAGAAAGTACGTACAAAATGACATACTGTTTTCTATTTATTTCATAATTTCTTTATTTTTACATCCAAAGCCGTGGAATTTTATAAGCACAAACGTTAATTATTTAACTATATAATAAACAAACAAAATCAATAATTGTAACACGTACTTAAGAAAAAAGTGGTCTTGAATAGAGATCGGTGAAAAAACCATTTTTTTCCATATTATAGGGACAAAATGGCATAGTTTAGTAGTACATACCATAAATTTAGAAATATGGCACGAAACAACTTTTGGTGATTTTGGGAAAATCTCCACACTCTGCTTCAGCCCAAAGAAAACAATTCATGCATCGTATCCAGTTTTCTCCAGGTTTTGAGTGCAAAAAGAGATAATTACAATAA
>JAPYZJ010003890.1:0-20864 GCA_030522765.1 Ophioninae sp. B BG-2022a | reverse complement strand
AATTTCATTTATATTAGCACTTTTTTAACTTATTGTCGTAATCTTTACGTTTAATGAAATTTTACTATTAATTTCAGTAAAAATTCTGGAAAATATTTTAAATTTCTGTTACGAAAAAGTAAATTTTGATTAATTTCCATGAAATTTCATAATTTATTTCCTAAAAACCTGAAGAATTGCACATTTGTCACCGAGTTACTGTGATTTCACAGTAAAAATTACTTAAAAATTCTCTCCGTGTGGTTGTGGTTGAATAAACAATGATTGCTTTACTTTTTTCATTTTTTAAGCGTTGAGAATAGCTAATTGAAAATTTAAACGTTTTTTTCTGCAAACTAATTGATTAAGCGAAATTCTTGCATTATTCCGTTCAAATCCTGAGATACTACATTGAAGCTAATTGTTTTGTTTCTCTGCTATTTTTGACTATTTTAATATGTCATCTTTATTGAAGGAAAAAACGCTATAAAATACGACCGTTTGCCACGTAATTCCTAAACATCAGCATAGATCTGGGAATCATCGAGGCACTATGACAAAAATAAAGTATTCGAATATTCGTTGAAATCAGTTCGAAATCAAGTTCAGTCAACTCAACACGTATCAAGTATCAAACGACACGTAACAATGCATGTACGATCCTTGATATGACGAACGTTAACTAAACAGTGACTCTAGTGGACCGATAGGAGGACAAAGAAAACTCGTGGCAAAGTTGGTGAAATACTGCGAGGCAATCTTCCAGTACGTTTGTCCCCAAGTAATAATTTGAGAGAGTACTCTGCGGGGGAACATCGATAACATAGGTAAGCGAGAAAGAGAGATTGCGGGGGCTGTAGAGGAGGGAGGGGGAACAAGATGTATGTGAAACGAGAGGAAACGTCCCAATTAATTCAACCGCGGCTCATCCGGCGTTATAATTAGTTCTGTCTCCGGGAGTACCACTTTTCGAAATTCATCCCCTCCCCCTCCGAGCCCAGGCCGCTGCCGCGGCATTCTCGCAGCCCGCCAGTGGGAGATACGTTCGAACGGCGATATAATTCAGCTCGGACGAACCAGTAGGCTCGAGGGAGAGAACACTCGCGGGTGGCGAAGCGAGCGAAAGAGATATCGCGAGGTCCGAGGGGGAAGAGTGGCTAAGTCAGTGCACGAGCCACTGGGGCGCGAGAAAGTCTGATCTAAAATGGCTGGAAAGCGAAAGAACAAGAGAGAGAGAAAGAGAGAGAGAGAGAAAGGGAGGAGAAAGGGGGAGAGAAAAAGTAACGGACGCTGCGTGGGTGGGAGGAGATCGAAAGAGTTGAATCGAGGGTGGCTACCGAGCAAATAATCGAGTTTAATTGCAAAACCGTCGGCATGATTTAATTACACCGACACACTGGGATCGTTCCTACACACACAAAAATACATATATACATATATACACACTTGGGTTATTTTTCCCTCGAGCACACTTCATCCCCTTAACAAACGAGTGGACCATAAATACTCCTTGACTCTCGGTCCATTCGTGATTCCTCACCGCGATCGATGCGACCTCACACCGTGTTCGATAATTAACGGAATCGCCAATGTACACCCGCTTCGAAAAAAAAAAAATTAATTTATTGACTCGCCACCTGCGGACTCTATCCTCCCGGAATTTACGTAAAATTGAAACGGTACGAAGAACAGCGATCGAGATTTTTCAATGGGAATCGAAGGGTTGAAAGTGAAAAACTGGTTTTCGCGGTGATTACGGTTCAATTATTCTTTGCCGTCCTAAATATGTGTACATGTCTGGGAGCGACAATAAAAAAAGAGGGTTCTTAATGATAGTAAATTCATACGATTTTTATGGTGCCGTTAGTCACATTTTTGTAACTTCTGGGTTAGCTTCATTTTTTAAACGATTTTTATTTATCGTCCTGTTTCGTTTTGTTTCGTTTTTTTTACCTACAATTTTTGTCGCTCATTATCTTTATCGTTCTGTTAGAAAGGACCATTAAATGGCAGGAGCGCGTGAATATTAATCGAATATTACGTTTTATTTACGTACCAACTGAACATTCTTTCAACGACGGAAAAACCGATAAACCAAAGTAGCATGTGCTTCATTGCAAAAAAGCGAAATGGATCGAATTTCCCAAAAAAAAAAAAGAAATCAATCTTGCCATCTCTCAATATAACATTGCCGATCGACTAATCAAGAACAACCGTTAGAATTAATTGAAAAAATGAAAAAGAGAATAAAGAGTTTGCGCGAGAACTTTTTCCCTCGTATTAATTTTTTCAACAGACCCGAGTCGTTGCACTCGTTACTTCACATTACCGCCGAGGTTGCCTATCACTCTGGATCGAAAGAGTACCGATCTTTTTTCTCTTTCGAGAGGGGCCTCGATTAAATAGACAAAGCAAAAAAAAAGGAAGAGAAAGGAACCAAAACGAAGTGGGGAGGAGTAGCAGAAGTGTGCAAGAAGAGAACGCGGAGTTCTCGAGACCTTATCGGTCCGAGCTTTTTGTCCGTTGAGTTTTTCTGCTTTCCGCAATGGGAAAGATGCGCAAAAAATGACGTATATATATATGGTGTATGCGCGAGTATCGCAGGGGGTTTGGAATAGCCAGTGGCATGGCAACACGCGAGGACTCGCGACGAGTCGCGAAATCCCTTGCGACAAAGATTCGAAACCGATATCTCGCGCGAGAAGGAAGAACTGTGGAGTGTGTTCAACAGAGAGAAAGAGAAAGAGAAAACGCGATTCAAGGAAGCCACCAGCACGCGAAGCTCCACCGATGCCACGATACGATTTTGCTCTCATATACATTCCGTCTCGAAACTCGCCAATCTTTTCCTCGACTCGTCTCGCTCTACGCCACGTCCCCTTACATCTTATTCCCCGGTTTTGTATACGGCTCACAGATCGACTCCGCTTTCGTGAAAGGGAAAAAAAATCACACGTGACACGCGAACCCTTGGCGTGATGTGCACGTTTTTTTCCCCCACTGACTTACAACGTTCCGAACGTGCGACGAAAACGGAGCTTGCTTGGTTTACCAATGGTAAACAGCGCGAGTTCCTTCAAAAGGTTAGGCTACTGAAACGCCTCGGGGGTTATCTTGAAAAATTCATTTCCAAAGAATTAGCGATGTAATTGAAATAAAGATTGGATATTTCTTTGCATGCGCGTCAAGAATTGTGTACCAGTTTCATAAAAAAGATATTTAAGATTAAAGCAGTTTTCAACAATCTCGTTGAGGTTATTTAAACTGACTTGCTTTTCTTGGAATAGGTTGTATTAGGTGAAACGAGACGAAGCGTTTTCGATATCGGCAGTTAATAAAAATCAATATTCTTTTCATTTTTCATAATTTTTTTCTCCAAATAGATGATAATCTATTTGGAAAAAAAACTGCTGAGAAGAAAAACATCGAGCTAGACGAACCTACTATTGCTGTGAATATGTATACCAAATTTTAAGATCGAAAACCGAATGTCAAAATTTAAAAATATACTTTTGAAAAAAATGCCATTCAAAGTTTAACTAGCACTTCTGTCGTTTTAATTCATAAGTTCACCATCAATCTACGATTTTTTCACCATATGCCGGGTTTTCCTCTCTAATTTCGAGTATTTAGAGCAACGAATAAGTTTTTCTTCAGTTTCACGCTATCTCCACCCTTAATTTATTATCTCCTTCCCTTCCCTTATCTCATTAGTCATAAACGTAATACTGCACTTCGTTTCGTTTTTTTTTTTTATTTTAATTTTGTAATTTTTCATTCATTTCCCGATTTGCAATATACAATTGTGTAATTAATTAAATAATCGCTATAGGTGGGCACAGTTCAATCGAAACGAGGTCACTGTGGAAGCGTGAAAAATTCGTCGCGATGTCTTTCCGATAGCGGGTCGAGAAGGCCTACCAAGAAAATCACGGGGAGATTTTTGAGAGTTATTCTCTCGGTCTGACGGTAAGAGAGGGAAGCGTTCGGTAGCGAACGGCACGTTTCGGTTGATTGCAGTTCGCTTGCCACATACACGCTCGAAAGTGACGGTACGACCGACGGAGAATTCAGAACGGACTCTCAAGTCCAGGCGAACGTTATTTTTAGCCGAAAACACTCCGACTATAGATTCCCCCGTGCACATACATTTTTGCTCCTTGAGAAGCGCGGCTGTGGTCGCGGCCAAGTTCCAGGTCAGACGTGCCTCTAGCCTTATTCGATCGTTGTTGAAAGATTCGGAATAAACAATTGTTTTATAAACTTGGATCATGTACAGCCCGGGCTTGTCGATGAATGAGCTAATCAAGGGAGAATATCAACGATCGCTCAAATTTATACCGTTGCCGCGGCAAAAAATAGATTCTTGAAACACTCCGAGCTGGTCTGCTAAGAACGATGCCACGTTGGAAAGTTTTCTTAACGTTAGTAAATAGCGAAACATTTCTATCAAACAAAATTGGAAAACGATGACAAATGATTAAGCATGAATTATCATTAACTGCGATTCTACTTCAGGAACTGAGAAAAATCTAGTTGTGAAGTGATGATAAATAATATGAAGATTCGATTAGAGAAAAGTCGATAAAACGGAAGTGACATTTTTGCAACTGCCCAGAACAATATTCCCAAATTTGGGGCAATCAACGCTGTCGTTTTGTTGAACTAATTGATTATTCGATTACAGGTCAGCTTGCATTTTTTTTTTTGATCCATTGATACGAGATTTCAATTTGACACTATTAGTGCCAATTTATCTGGGTTCTTTCAACTCTGGTTCCCTGCCTTAGGTTTTCCAGCGATTGAACACATTCGTATGAAATAAATGAATATCTAATCGTCGAACATCGTTCTATACTGCAATACTCGATTTTCAATGTGCCAAGTGTTTTTCGTATCTCAAGTCTCTCCACCTTGTTCCAATCTCCCTTTGCGTGCCATAATTTCTTTATCGATATGAATTCATACCGAAAGGGTACTTCCGTTCAAAGTTCGTCAATACGAATCGCCCATACGATAGAAAGAGCGAAAATTCATTTACTCACCGAAGGATATTTACTTCCATCTCTCTAGAACCTTCGAATACCGGATGGCAGCGAGAAACTTGTTAGACCTCCATGACGAATACCACAGTCGTCTCGGGTCCTCTCTGTTCAAATAAAAACTAAATTAATAAAATCGGGGAATTTAATCCTTCATGAAAAATCAACTAATTAACAGCACGTGAATTATTTCTGCACGCTTTGGACGTGATTCAATTGAGTGTGGGAAGTGCTCTCGTGATTGTGACAAGTTCAGTGCGGAAAGGAATAAATGGAGAATCGGAGAATCGTTCGGGATAAGGAGAACGGAAAAAGAAATAGCAACTACTGTAGGTGGACTTTGTGGAAGAGGCAACAAGGTTGCTGATACTGTTGGGATCTTCTCTACACTTTTCTCTCCCTCCCTCTCTCTCTCTCTTTGGCTCTCGATCTCCCTGTCTCCGTTTCTGGTCGAGTGGCGAACGGGGTTGGTGGCGGGCTGGTTGTTGGCGAACAGTGGGCGAAAGTAAGAGCCAGCTCGGGGGAAGCACGCGGGGGTAGGACGAGGAGGGCTTTTGTACGTACCGGGAGAGTTTTGCGGGTTGGAGAAGAGAAGGAGGTTGGGACCGGGCGCGCCTGCACCTCATAAACTTAAACCCTAATTAACCGGCGCTACGGCTACTGTTGCTCGCTCGTCCTCTTCTCGCTACGTGCGTATGCCTCTATCCTCTTTCATATACTTCTCTGTTTCGTATATAATGCGTCATATACATATATACGCATGGGCTATTCTACTTCGAGTCTACGACTCGTCTGGGATTCCGCGCGAACTTTGCCACGTAAATACGTATCCCTCAAAGATAAAATTCTCTTACTGGTTTCAACCGGAATCGTCATTTTACCATGGAACACACATAATTTCGTGTGCACTCGAGCTACGATATATTTTCTTTTTGCATACTGTATAGTACGAAATAACACTTGGAACGATGCGAACAGATCTGGGGTGATAAAGGTGTGAAAAATGTTGCATTTTGCTATCGTTCCTAAAAATTCAATTTTTTAGACTCAGTTTTGCAGTTTTTTGATAATTGTGCCGGGAAAATAAATTTGTTAGTCTCTTAATGGTTGGTAAAAGGAATCTGGTTACTCCAATCCTCAAATGAGGTTTTTTGAACTGCCGACTGTCGAAATTATTACCGAGAATGTTTGTGCTCGTTTTCAAGCTACGATTACGAAACTAAAAATAAACAGTTGGGCAGATATTAATATTAGCAAACTGATAAGGAATGAAAACGATATGACAATATAACGAGTTAAAAGATTGATTGGGTTGAAGTTTGTACTGTAAGAATCGAAACCTCATGTTCTTTTTTATTTCTGTTGTTATTTAAAATCTTATCTTGCAAATTCAGATCGTATTGCAAAAAAAGACACTTGCTGCATCACGATTTGCAACAACAAACGCAACGGACTTTAATATATCGAACATATCCCAACCAATATATACACATAAAAAAAACGGAAATTATAAGTTTCTCCCTGTCATAGATCGAAAACGGATTCAAGCTCCCATGCAGTGCGGCAATTCACCAATATCATTTCGATTTCAAACTCTGTTAACTCTCATGTAAACCTATAAACCATCATTGGTTCCTTAAAAAAAGAAGAAAACTCAACAGTCTTCGTACGCAGGCCTGTGTTAATCAGAGTCAATTTTTTGCATGCAAATTCTATGTTGACCATAAAACGACAAAGCACAATTGCTCAATAAGTACAAGTAACGCTCGCAAAATGTTTATTAAAAGTTTCAAAAAACGCGGCAGAGTCTCGACGCCAAGAAAAAATGAAATTTCTACGATACTGATACCGATCATGCCACGAATATACTTATACAGTAAGCACACTACGCAAAATCCCAGCGACTAATCAATAATCCAATGACCATTTACCTGATGTAAAGTGATACTTCTCTAATCTTTTTAGTTGCAAATTCAAATTACTCGTACTCGTTCGGATGGTTGTGGAATTACCCGTACATGGAACGTACATATACGCACTTTGTCGCTCCCTGGGTTTGCTTCATTGCTGACGGTGCCTCGTAGTCTGCGGGATTTCTCCATACGTCCGCATCTTCTCCCACTCCTCCTCTTTCTCTCGTACACACTTTTCGCCGTTCCACAAGGCATACAGGAGTAGGTATAATTCTCGCGTAGCGGGCCTGTATTCTCTAGCGAGAAGAGCGATGTTTACTGCTCGACTTGGTATAAATTAGTGCGCCATCCTTCTCCTCGGGATAACTCTGTGTGTACATACAGTTGTGTTTAATTCGTCTCCGTATCCTCTGCTCTTTTCTGCCGCTCCCTTTCTCCTTTTCAGTACCCTCTCTCTCACTCTCTCTCGGTCCCCCTCTTCTTCATTCCTCTCTTCTTTCATTACAGCACAACAGACGGTACTTTCGCTTCCGTCCTGCTGCAATATTGTTTCGTCCATTCGAAAAGCGTGAAAGTCGCGATATTCGCGAAGTCGTGATGGTGGGTGAGGACAATACGAGTTTGGCAATTCCGCAAGGACTGACGTAACTTAATGGCGTTATAGAAATTGCTGTCCCTCCGCACAGTAGACTTCCCTCCAGCCTCATGACTGGAGGGAAGTCTAATTCTAATAAGATCTAATTAATTAGACTAATAAGTCTAATTAAATAGCGCTAGGGCTAATTCGTTTTTTCGCGAGTGCCATCATCCTGCATTTTCGCGCGTTGACGATTTTAGTGTGCACTGAGAAATGATCGCAACGATGGTCCAATAAATTGGGTTTGTTTGGGTTAGCCGGATTAGTTGAAAAACGTGATTAGAACTTGACCCTTAATTTCATTCATTTTGTGCTAAAATGATCGCAATATCAATTTTGGACGTATTAAACATTCTGTAAATCTAAAGTCTCTAAACAGTTGCCAAGACAGTATTAGCTGTGTAACATCAAAAAATGCAACGTTCGCTTTTCAACCTCTAAACGTGTCTCGGGATGAATCAAATGGCGTGACCTTGTCGGAATTCAACGACCGTTTTGGGCCATTGCGTTTCCAAATGCTTTACGATTCTGGTCTCGTAACGTATCCAAAACGATGAGAGACACGCAATGACAAGAAGTTGAGACAGAGAGAAGAGAGAGAGAGAGAGAGAAAGCCGAAAAGACCGAAAGCGAAGTAAACGTGGCGCACACAATTGGACGTTCGCGTTTTGAGTGACGCGAAATTCCCTAGCTACAAACTATTGAATACCTACACCTGAACATCCCAGTGTTTGAAGGAGACACATCTCTCTTTGCCTTTCTTCCTCTCTCTCATTCCCTCCGACTCTCTCTCTCTCTCTTTCGCTCTTCTCCGTCTTTACGTGCATGTGCTCTCCCGGTGGATGGAACGAAGTTGTTGTCTGTATATTTACGACTCTGTAAGACTCGCCCGCACCACCGGAGAGGCTTTGGTACGGAAATTCTTTGACGCGGGGGCAGCACGCGAGGAATATTTATCGCGCGCAGATTCTCTCTATCTTTCTTTCTTCTGGAAAGCAACGATACACGCTTACAAGTATATATCCTTATACGAAAAGCCTCGCACACAAATAGCCGCGTGTACGTTCATAAGGATTTGGTTCTCGGGAAGTTGCTACTTCGTCGTCGTGCGGGACACGCGGAGCCCGCGTTGCAATCGTTGGTCAACCTTATACATGTATACACAGAGTCAAGGTCGATACCGGCGCGACTCCCGAGGAATCGCAAACTCGTTGTTCGACTAGGGAATCACGCCTATAATTTCGTCACTGCGGCGAAAGAATGAGGCAAAAAGCGAAAGAGTAGAGAACAAGAGAGAGAGAGAGGGAAAGATCTCTCATTCTCGAGAGACGCGGCAAAAGTGAGGAAAAAAAAAATGTCGCGTGTTGAACGATTACAAAGCGGAGAGACTATTTAAATTTCTTTGATCGCTGCGAGAGAGGGAGACACCTAGCCCGAATTGCAACGAAAAAAAGCTTTTAGTCGCTTTATCTCTCACCTCCTCTCCCTAGTCTTCGCCCCTTCGATACGGGATACCGCCCATTAATTCTACTTACGAATGAGATATGCAGAGCAAGCCACGACGCGGCCCAAAGATATAGACCGTCTCGCCGAGATATATGTTTATATATCTCCCCGCGGTGGTGACGCGGCGCTCCGTTCAAACGCAGAATCGATCTATTAACCGAGCTATTTTATTTTTTTCGCGTTCGCCACTCGCGCTTGTACATCACACTGCTCGCGATTATCTCTGTTGTATAGAAGAAGAAACGGGAGGGGGTCAGACTTTTTCAAACCTCTTGCTTACAAAATCTTTCAGTTTTTCATAAATGCTTGAATTTACTTTAAGCTCGTGATTTGTGTATTCAATGGCGTGAATTATTGAAATTATTTGATCATTGCCGCGATTTTGGTGGCAGAACGAAAAATAGAAGTATCGTGGTATTGAAGAAAAAAAAAGGTGTAAAAACGATCGATCCTTTTTTCGGAAAATAATTTTTTCTGCGATAAAGCAAAAAGTCTGAATTGCTTTGCTCTTTTTGGCAGTCACGTGGGTACGTTGAAGCCTCGATGTTAATGATATTTCAAAAGTGCAACGAATATGTTTAGTTTTATATTTACATATGTATGATAAATTTGGAATAAATATATACAATGTAAAGTATATGAAGAAATTTGAATTTACTTTTTGTTGGATATGTACGTATATATCTTACATATTATATATAAGAATTTTTTATCCATGCAGGATAGAACTAGAAATATTTATTTATCTAACCTCGAAATTCTGTCATTTTTCCTCCATCATGAAAAATTTATGCTTCGATCAAACGGCCATGTATTTCGATATTTACGTAACAACGGAAATACTTTAAATATATTTTTGTAATACGCGATAATACAGAGTTTTTTAGCCATCAATTCCAATTTAATTCTTTCCTCATCCACTTTATATTTCGTCGTACATAGCACTTTTATCTATGTACCTTAATGGGTTTTCAAAAGTATTTTTCGAACGTCACATAGTTAGAAACGGAAAGATATATTATTCGGGTTATAAATTCAAACGCTGCCGCTAGCGCCACACTGCGACGGCTCGTGGTACGCAACGGACAAAACTATTATGATTATTATAATCATTATTACGTTGCCGTGGTTTATATTTATATTCGCGTCTCTGCTTACCATCGAGTATTCGCGTGACCCTAAAACGAGCTATTTACCTTTCACGTGTTTACATGCATATAGAAGAAATACAATGTCGAACGGGCGAAAAACATCGCGCGAGAGCAGGTTCCCCGGCTCGGGTTACGTCGAACGGAACGCAACTACGATACGGCGTACGTGTTGAGTCCGGGAGAAAAAAAAATATCGCGTCGGAAATCTGAACGGTTCGTCGCACAATACAGAAATTTCTCGTGTTTTGACGTTCCGTACGAAAGACGAAAAAAAAACCGAGTCCGTGGCATTCGAAACTCGGAAGTTTGAAAATTTTCGTGTGTACGTGTATTGCGAGGCGAACGTTTGTTTTTTCCTTGGCGAGCTAACATGGCGGCCACGCGCGCGTTTACCTTCAAGCTTTCTCTCTGCCCGTCCAATTTTCGTCCTAGTCCCGAAGATTTTATATCCTCGCGCTAATTGCTCGCTTTGTACTGGTGGAGGAATCGAGCACGTTGAATGTACCAAATTTCTTGGTCCTCACTGCATCGACGTTCCCTCTTTTTCGATGCCAATGTCGCGGAACGCGGGTCGTGTGTGCTCGCGTATGGGGCGTCTCGACCGGTCTCTCGCGGCGAAGCTACAACCGCGGCGCGGCGAGCGCCGGAGATACACGAAAGCGCGCCGAGTACCTACGAACGCGTACGAGCATGGCGTCGAGATTACAGAGTCGGCGCGATCCGCTAGAACTCGAGCGGGAACGTCACAAAACACGTTTCGACTTTTCTACGTTCTCTGTGCTTTCTTCTATTCCTCTTTCTACAAACTTCCACGTGGATGCTCCGAATGATTTTTTTTATGGAAATAACATTTTTTTCTGGTTTATACGCTTTGTGTAACGGAGCATGTGCTTCTTTTTCTCAAAATCACGGAAAATGTAAACGATAATCATTGTCCTCCTGGCTCTTGCGTCTACGTTCACGGAGTATCCGCGACATCCGATAGGAACGTGTTTACGTCCTCGCGAAACTACGAGGAAAAAATAACCGGTCGATTCCTCGGAAACGGACTGCGCCGTCTCACTTCTTGGCAACGTGTAGCATCTCGCGATACAGCTGCGTATACTGCGTTAGTCAAGAGTGCGCGACATTTTGAATTACGTTCGTATAAAAATTCATCGATTACGTAAGCTTTACCCATTATGAATTCGCGTATACTTATTTAGATAATTTCTCTTTCGTGGTTTCGTGATTCGAAAAACTATTACTTAATCAAATTATGAGGACAATAAATAATGATGTAATTAACTATAAGAGTTTTTTATTCGAAATATCGAATTACGCGAAATGAATTGTCGTCAATAATTATTTCACGCGAACTTTCACGAATTTATTTTGCGGACTTTACAAAATCTTGAGTTATTCAAAATCAATACGAATCGTGCGGCTTTTTTAACTAACTCCAAAATGTGTTTATTCTTTATAGCTTTGGGGCCCATCAATAGCGAGAACATTTTTATCGACACAGTTGTTTTTTTCAATTTTTACGAAGAAATGATCTACTTTACAAAAGAATAATACTCTAATATTTGTAAGAGAAAGTAAACAGTATATTGACGGATTTTTCTGACATATTCAACGTGTATTTTACCGTTGAGGCTACGTTTTCGAAAACATCGAAATTCATCCTTCTCTGTTGCACGACCGCATTGGTCGGTAGGCTACATCGTAGTCTCGCTCGCTCGATTCGTTTCCCTCGTCGTTCCGATGTTGACTCCCTCCGCCGTTCGCGATGCGCGACACTCCTCGAGGCCTTTCGACGGTTGCGGCGCGCGCGCGGAGTGGGGGAGCCACGAGAGCAACATGGCCGCTGCCTGTCCGCGCGTCCCGGCACGTCACGAGAGAAGTTTCTCACTTTTTGTGCATTACGGAAAAAAAAAAGGTAAAACGGACACGCGAGAGAGGTTGGCGCTCGCCGGAACAACCAGTTTTTTTTTCATCGTCATAATCGTAATTGTTCTCATCGTTAACGCGAGTACATTATCGCGACGAGTTCGACGGATCGTATCTTTGACATTTTGCGATGAGGAAGGACTGCCTCGCCAGCGGGATGGAAAGAGAGAAAGAGATAGACCGAGAGAGACACAAAAATAGAAGAAAGTCGAAACGAATCTTGTGGCCATCTTGACTTCTCTCCCCTTCCCCGATTTCTGTTTTTATACGATTTTTTGTGCATCACGTGAGCGTGTGTGTCGCGGACATTTCGCTGATCTATCGTCGTCGACCAATTCCTTCGGAACTCGACAGCTGTGGACCACGAGACGACCAACGAACATTCATTCTTCGGATGCTGTGAGTTCTTTTTTTTGCCATTCCCGCTGAATACCCCCCCCCACCCCCACCCCTCTTTGTTCCTGGCTCGCACACACGAGAATTTTTTTTTCCGGTCGCGCGCTCGCCCCGATAACCGAGTGTAATTCGTCGAGAAATTTCCTGCGATCTTGGACGTTCGTGATGAAGACGTTCGCGGCAACGTTTCGCAGTTCTCACGCTCGATGGCCTCCTCGTTGCGCCCGTGAATTTTGGTTCGTACGTCGCTATATTTCCCTACTGAGATATACTTTTTTTCTTCTCATCTTCGCTGCATTCGTCCCTTTATATCTTGGAGGTTATACACATGTTTTTCCGCGAATTATCGCGATTCGAAAATTTCGTACTCGATTTGTCGGTTTGAGATCACCTTTAGAGGTTGATGAACATTTCTAATGTGACTGATCGCCGTTTCTGATACTAATTTTCGTATCGAAGTGAATATTCTTATTGTTTGCATATTTTTATTATCACATTTATTACCTTTTTTTTGTTTACATATTTCTGGTGCCTATGCTATGATATTTCAAAAATATTGTTTATATTACATATCATTAATGTTACAAATGATCTAGATAAATTTTAGGGTGTAGTTGATTTTTATTATTTCTTAATGATGAATATATTGAAATTAAGAAGTCGGAATTTTACACACATTCGACTATACTTTGCGATTTATATTTAACAAATTTAAGTTCTTTGTTGAGAATATTTATGAATAATCGAAATTGATAAATAACGAAACAATTATAAATAAATAAAATTTATAATAAGTGAAGTTTATAAATAACGAAATTGAGGGCGTATTATTCCAAGGTAGGTTTGGCAACTGGGACGATATGAAATAAGAAATAACAATGTACTTCTAATATTATGAATGTTTCGTACGCCTTGGAAGAAAAGAGTCCAGATGAAATATGTGAATGTCTGAAAGCTTGGGAGGACAAACGGAAAATGGATGGGGATGAGGGATAAGGGTTGCCTAATGGAATGATGGGGTTTGAATCTGTATCGAGCAGTAAGGCGACAGAGAAGGACAAACTATGGGAATTATGTAATCGTATATTTACATTAAGGTATACATTAGGCTTTTGTAGCGTTGAAGTTCGCAACTTAGAGGAGCAAAAACATCTCTTGTTTTCTAAATTTTTATTCAGTTTTTTTTCGGAAATTAAATTAGTATATTCCTTATAACAAAATGTAACTATTTTTGAGGGATTTTCGCAGCGAGAAACGGCCAAATTTATGATTCTTCAATTCAAGGAAAATTCATGAATCTTTAATTAAAAAAAAAAACGAACAATATGAAGTAGACGTAGAAAGCGAATTACGATCCCATGTAATAAATTAAATCAACATTTTCGTATAATCGCGTACCATTTTTCATGTCGCACTTTGGGGTCGTACATTTATAATGAAAATTAACAACACTGTTTGTGTAATTTCTGTAACTTATATCAGTGGGAAAATAGTGTAAACGATTGAAGAGCAAGTAATTTTTATGGGATTGCAACAATACCAACTTTAATGTAGAGTTGAAGTTCCCATTCTTTTTAATTTTTTTTCTAATTGTTTTTACTTTCAATTTTTGTTCAAAATCAGGTTTTATAGATTTAGGTTATTCATCAGTAAAGACGAATTCTAAAAAATGTTGGCCGGATTTTCGTAACTCGAATTCGGTGAATTATAAGAATACTAATTTTCGTTGGTTGCGTTCTTCTTACGTTGACGTTTGCTGACGAACGGAAGAACGCAACCAACGAAATATTTTGAGAACCAAATATTTTGAGAATGTTCCAACGATTTTTTGTTCCTAAATAAAGACGGAATCGAAAGAAATGTATTTTTGTTGCATTCAAATCGTACAAAAATACATTTCTTTCGATTCCGTCTTTATTTAGGAACAAAAAATCGTTGGAACATTCTCAAAATATTTGCTTTCAGAGATAGGACTTCAGTTGCAAAAAAAAAGGCTTTTACTGACGACGAGAAAATGAAGAGAAAAACGTAATTAAGAAAATAGATCATCGTGTGTCAACGATGAAAGTACTAAGACCATTTTTTTTTCTTTCGCAACACGAGAACCTCGACCGTTCCATCGCAAAAAAAAAAACTGCGCCAAGTTCAACAAGCATCGCGTATTTTCGTTTACACGCGAGCGGCGAAATAACTGATCTCAGTGAACGTACGCAACCTTCTCGATCGATAATTTAATCTGAACTCTCTCTCTCTCTCTCTCTCTCATATTTCTTTTCTCGCGAGTCTCAAAAGTCACGACGATCGTAAAATTGTCAAGAGGACTCGTACGTTATTTCGTCGATCGCGGACACACACGCAGCTCGTACATACGCGGATGGCCCCCCCCCCCCCCCCCTTCCCTCCCCCGCTCGTTCACCCCGGAATCCTGTTAACGCTCTCAATTAAATGAGCCAAGTACATTAATGAGGATATCGTAATTTTCACGGGGCTCGCAAGTCGCAAGCGAGGGAGGAGCCAGAATGTGCGAGAGAGGATCGCGTGACGTGAGACAATGCTGGCGAGGTATACGCCTTGATCGCTCGTCCGAGCTCCTGCTGGTGCTTGCTGCTCCTGCTGCTGCGATATTAACCAACAGAGTAATTATCGTAGCTACCCCGAGACGCTTCAACCATCAGCTTAATGACGCGTATCATAAACAATTCGCTTCCACGTTGATGAATAATTGAAGGTGCTGTTGCGAGCTGCCAGATACCTGCGCATTCGGACTAACCCAAACGAGCACAAAGCGCGTCGACGCTAAATTTCTCGATGCTGAACCTAATGGGGTTCGCAACGTTTCCATCTTTGCGGAGCAACGAATTTCTTATTTTGTTTCGTATTAAAAATCATCGCAAACGCTTGTTTAATTACATTGTAACGCTAATTCATCCTAAAATAATGTTTAGTTAATGCGACAATAAATGTTTTTAAAAATTTAAGATTTATTGAGAATGTTAGATTAATTAGGTCGTTAAGAAAATAGGTTTTCGTTGCTCCGTAACAATAAGAACTTCTACTCCATCTGTTCCTTTACTGTAGCATTTATATTTTGAAGTAAGGTCCTGAAGTCCTTAACTTTTTTCAGTCAATATTTTTTAAGAGATAGGTACATTCTGATTTCATTCAAGATAACATTCCTTTAAATATTCAAAATCCGAAGTAAATTTATTCAGGATAAAATTTATTTAATTTATTCAGCGTTTTATTAAAATGTTATTTTTTTGCAATGTTGCATATTTCCTTCCACCAATTTGGGCTACGAAAATCATGCAAACATGTTTTGTATTTTTATTCAGTGAGGTACAACCACGCAGCGGTATATAGTTTTCAATGATAACAGAAAAAACGAAACTACAAAAAATAATTCGAAGCATTCCAGTGATTCAAAATTCAATTCCATAAGGAAGTGTTTGTCATATTGATATTTATTGATATAAATATCATTTTCTCTGGAATATCGACTTTTTTATTTTTATTCAATTCATTATGTGAAGTTTAGTGAACGATTCGCAAATCAAAAGATGACAGTCGAAATGTAGTCCATGTTGAAATCATCATTGGGCTCGATGGGACATTTAATAAAAATACATTGTTCGATGAAACCACACTATGATGCACACCCGACACCTGACAGATCTGATTATAGTAATCGGTAATTTATGGTTCAGCTCCTTCCCGCTTATTGTTCTCTTTGTAAGGTGGCGATCAACCGAAACGCTCAATCAAGCGCGCATGCGCGTCGCGTTTCCATTGTGACGAAGTTGACAACTGGATTTGAATTTTAAGGAGGAGAGGCGTCGAGCCTTGTAACCGATCTCGAAATCTTGACGAATTTTTGACAATGCGACGATTACGATAATGCGACGTAAAATCCACTAAAGAACAAACAATATCGATTTTTAATAAACCGGGGAATAAAAATCAACCAAAATTGACACAAAAGATGGCAGCATGTTCTTTTTTTTTAATGAAGTCGCAAATTTTTCAAATGACGTTCGTTTTCAATTTATGGGATGAAAAAATAAAGCGGTCCGATAATTAGTAAACGTAGCGTGAAAAAAGACAGGCTTGGAGCTGAGAATGAGATAAAGACAGACTAGCGAGCTCGTAAAGTAGCAGGCAAAGATCCACCTCGCAGTCGGGTGTGCTGGCTCGTATACGCGCCGTCGGACGTTGACGCGGAACGTAAACATCGGTCACATCGCTTATAAAGTTCGCGTTTTTTGACAACGTGTTTTCAACGGGCAATCGTACGCGTACAGTTTGGCTTCCGGTTGGAATCGTGCTGCGAATTGTCGCCTCGAAATGCAACGGAATTCTTTTTTTTTCGTGTTATTAATAATCCAATACTTCTTCTTGTAAATACAGGTTGAATGGGTTTAAAAAAAGCAGAAAAGTATTGTTGTCCCAGCAACCTAAGTTTTGAAAAGGCGAAACACTTTTTTCTTAAAATTTTTTTTGGAACGCTTTCAAAAGACGAGAAACAAAGAAATTCGTGTTTTTAAGAACACCGATGTTTTTCTTTCTTTTTCATTCTTATTATTCTCTTCTTTTACTGTTATCGATACAATCTCCGTTTCACTCACGGTTCCTTGTTTCTTTTTCTTCGTTTCTCTTTAATATCTTGAATACATTTCGTTTATTTTCTTATTATTTATTTATGAACGATCACCGTCTCTGCGTATTTCGAGCCTCGTAATTTTGAAATTTTTCTAATTGAAAAACTCGGTGAACAATTATTGTCTCTGTACAAACTCACTGTGAATCGAACTTCCAAAATCGTTGGCAATGAAAATCGTTAAGTACGATATTCCAGCAATCCTTTATTTTTATATCCAATTTTCTCGGTGCATCGAGCATTATTTTGACGTTTTCATGGTAGGAGTGCAAGGAAAATTTTTGTCCACTAGGCATTCTTCTTTACATTTAATATTCTACAAGTTTTCTTATCCAGATTGATGATAGGTCTGTGATAGAAATGCAAAATAAATCTTTGAGACATTTTTATACCCCAAATCCTTGAAGAAACAAATCAAGATAGCTTTGGATTGCAACAATTTCATTGCGTCCGAAAACGTCAGTATTATCGAATATCCAACATATGATTTAGGTCCTGAGTTCAAACGTGTTCCCCTGCGTTTTTATTAATTTTAACCCTCAATGAGACCATTCAACCGCCCAATCAGCATATAGCTGCGTTTTTCCGATTTAACCTAGCTTTCGTTGCGCAGTATCGCCGTAGCCATTAGCGATCAAAGCGACTCGGTTGACGAAAGAAAAACGTTCGGTTTTTATTTTCTCGTACGAAGCGTCGTCACATTTCACGCATCGCGGGGTTTTCCCTGAAAATTCCACGGTCCATTGAATCTTCCGTCTCCTCCATCTTGAGAGAACGTAACGAATGTTCATCAGTGATGAGTTTTGCTAGTGGCGTAACGGCAGCGCCGCGAAGCTCTGATAATAGAGCTCGCTCAGTGTCCGGGAACGGTCTCTTGCTCCTCAGAAGTCGCGGTCCTGCTTGCGGTTGCTAAGCCTTCCTTAACTAAACATAAAGACACGTTTCTTGCAAAGCTCGTTGCACCGAGAAGTTTCTCGGTTACGAGCGCCAAGCACGTTGCATCGTAAATCTTCCCTCTAATTGAAAGATTGATCTGCGTGCAGGCGGAACTAAAAGTGATTGCGGTCACGCTGTATTACTTGCATTCTACTATATATACATATACGGATCCCCCGATTGCCTGTAGCTACGCATTAGCGCGTTTCAATTCATTTTAGTATCGACTCAGACGCGCATTTAGACACAGCACCGGCGAGCGTGATGAAACGTATATCGTTGCAACGCAACGCCGAGTCGCTTTCTTTTTTTTTTTCTTTGTTTTCATTGTAATATCGTATTATTATCCTTTCCTATTGTAGTTACTATTTCTCGACTTCTCTGTCATCATTCTTTTACTTATTTTTTTTTACTTTCACTGATTATTATTTTTTTATCGCTCTTATTACTTTTATTATTAATGATTAGTAATTAACATTGTTATTAATAATAATAAAATAATAATGAGAAAATAATATTGGTAAATATAACCGACGCTGGTGGCTGGGCGGTCGGAGTGCGGCTCGGGCGATCACCGAACTTAAGCAGCATCAAGAGAGGCTGATACTTGGTGCGGTGACCGTTTCGCCGTGCTCTGGCTGGCGCATCGACCAGTGAGCGGGAGGCCGTTTTTTCTGAGACTTTGATGCAGATATTCAATACGAAGTGTGTACACCAAAGAATCAGGCTAACACAGGGCTGTCTATACCAGCAGGGGTTTTCCACAGTTTCCCCGTGTCCTCGGCGAATGCGGTATAGTGTAGCTAAGTCGGCTGTGGACGCGGTAGGTTAGCTTAGCGAAGTGCGGGTAGGGAATGACAGGAAAAAGGTGAACCAATGGAAGGTTACGGAGGCACGGAGAATTTGGAACTCGAGGAGAAATAAGAGAGGAGATATGTAAAAACCCGCAAGGATGTACATGGAATAAAGGAACCCCAACATATTGCTAAATATACTATTATTACTGGAGTTTGAAAATTTTCCGGTTTCGAAAAATTATTTTGTATTGGTGAATTTAATAGAGGTGAATTATTTACGTTGTATAATGGATATATTTAAACGTACATTTCTCACTTACGCAGGAAATTGACGTTCGATTTTATGAGCGGAAATTTATTGAACCGCGTGTAATGAAGTTTTTGAATGCTTCGATTTTTGTTCAACTATCAATCGGGGCGTTGAAAATTGTACAAAAATTGGGATATCAGTGAACTCGTTAATAAATGCAACCATCGGGAATTTATTTAGCATCGTCCACCTAAAAACGTAACGCATTTTTCATCGAATTTTGGATAATTGCATTTGACTAATTTGAATACTTACATTTGAATAATTTCTGTAATTTAATTTGAATCGTTCGAATCGAATCGAGTTATATTTGAATTATTGTATTTGTAGGATTGTATCGAATCGAATCATTCGAATTAAATTTCAATAATCGTACTTGTATGATTGTACTTTTCAGTAAAGCCCTTAAATCTTAAATTTCGAAACTTTTTTACGATCCTCCAGACGACATCGAAAGAAATAGTGATTTCATGAAAAATTTTTGAATCGACGTTGCAGTTCTTGTACAACTCACGGTCTTCCAATCCACCCTCTTTCGCCTCTCAGAAATTAGTAAATTTATTTTAAAAAATCTCGTGAACTCAACGAATTCGGGAATCGAGGTCAAGAGTCGCTTCAGCCGGTACAGTCCTTTTCTTCCTGAGGATCAAATTTTGAGAGGGACCTAATTGCCGATTGATCGGAATGAACCTCCAGTAATAAAGAGGGGAAATTGACGACAAAAAAAAACAGTGTGGATATCGAGAAAGCGTGGGCACATGTGAACGAAAGAAATCGCTAGTGACGGAGAAAATCGTTCCGCAGGATCGCGAGAAGAGGCTTGTGATAGATTCGAGGGATTCCTTTTCTCGATAAGGATTTTCTATCTCTTTTTTTATATATATTCCTGTGCCGTGTTGGCCTCCACGAAATGGAACACGTACGGACCTTTCGTGTGTTTTTTTTTCTACCCGTGAGGTTACGTGCGGTCTTCGGGGGCGCACGGGGTGAGCACTCGGGAAATCAATTTGGGAAACCGCCCAGGATAACCAGGACAGCCCCGTTTCGTTCCCCGCTCGTAACACGCGCGTGTATATCTTCTCGAATACACTTTGCACAGGAGACAATCGATTCGCTCGCCCCCTCTCGTACGTCCAATCGTGTCACAGCTTGCGAGAAAACCCTGTGTCTTCCGAGGAAATTGAAAGTTCCTTCAGGGTTCCCGCGTATCGTCTACTTATCTCCCATCCTTCCGTTTTTCTTTCACACGATGAAAATTCACGTCACAGAAAACGCAAGCAGTTTATCTCGGTTTGGAAGAGCTTCGCGCTGATTCTGCGGGATTCAAAGGAACACTCCCAAAGTCCAATCTCTGATTGCATTCGCGTTATGACGACGATAATTCTCTGTAGCGTCGTGTGACATTTCCGTCACAAACCGATTCTCTGCCTATCAAAATCGAAGTATTTTTATTTTTGTTTTTTTATTTATTTGAAAAATACAAATTTATACATTGGCTTGTTGCAGATAAGTTTCAGTGACTCAAAATGGGTTTGAAGAAATATTTCGATTTTGATAGGCAGAGAATCGGTTTGTGAATGGAACTGCACGGTTTATACTACTACAATT
>JAPYZJ010003889.1:0-16804 GCA_030522765.1 Ophioninae sp. B BG-2022a | reverse complement strand
TTCTGGATAAAAATTTATTGTTATATCTCGGATGGAAGGCGAGAAAAAAAATTTTGAAAATTTTCCGCGTTTTTCACTCTCTAGACTAGACACCTACCTGAAGGAACAAAAGCCGATATTCAGGGATCGAAACAGCGTTCGGGCACGTGTATAGCTTTTGGACGATTGTTCTCGAAACGATTCTAGCCCGGCGAGAGTGTGGTGGAAAATGTAACAAGGAGTATGAGGCAGGGTTTGACATACCCTTTTACCAAATTAGCTGTAAAACTAGATTCTTAAGAAGGAGCCGCACACTCTCTCCCCCTCGTCCGTCGATCAGGGTGACAGTTTCCCATGGATTTCCTAAACGGCTCTTCAGAATTTCATGAAATTTGACCAGACAATGACAAATTGACAGACGAAGGGCTGTCTTCTCCGCAAATTTCTCAAATCGGACAAAAAATTACAGTTTGTAGTACCACGCGAGCGTCGTGACGGAAATGCGGTAAAATAAAGAGTTTGGCTCGGATCACGCCTTGGAGTGGAGAAGAGCCGCGTAGCTATATTCGAAACACACATTTTGGGACCTCAACCATTTGATTCTGTCACATATTTTAGGAAATCAATGGGAAACCATAACTCGTAGATATTTGTTTACGATTTCGAGAAAATATCGTCCGACAATTGTGACATTTAGTTCCGGCGAATGCCGGAGCGCTGTGCATCTCGAAATTTCCAGTGTGTTCGTATGTACGTATACATCCTCATACACAAAGCCCGTCGAGGCTTCCCGGACGCTAGCGACAATGTTGGCTCGCGGTAGATAGCGGTAGCTCGCGCTAATTTTGTTTTACCGACGCGAGCCGAGGCTGCGACGAAGTTTTGTCGTGGGTGCGGCCCCCTCTTAAGAAAAAGCATTATTTTCTTGTTTTGTATATTTTGCATAACTGGAAACCAGTTAGAATGAATTTTCGACGACACTCAAGCCGGTGGGTATGACATCCTGGCACACTGTCGCCGGGTTAAGGCTCGAATCGTCATCGCGAATACCGTGGCGAAAGGTTGGCATTGAGCCGTCGGTCCTCTCTTTGAGATTTGGGCGGGGTACGCCCTCGTTACTGTACCGTCTGCAACAAAATCGTGAACAGAAATTGCAAATCTTTTGCCGTGAATACTCCGAAGAACGAGGGATGACTCGGTCGATATTTACTTTTGATCGAAGAACCGTGATTATTTGTTACGAAGGACCGAGAGAGCGGGCGAATTCGACGCGAAACGTGTAATCGCGCGAATCTCTGAAAAATTAAGGTCTCGGTACATTCTTGCGCGACTCTCGATCTCTTTTCTTCGCGATACGCTCTCATCACTGGATACATTTGCGAATGTTTTTTTTTTCGATACGCGGTACAATCCCGGGGGCCCGTTCGATTGTCGCCACGAGACCTCGGCCAAGCGGCGCCGACTCTTTCGGGCGGCAATCCGGTTCGTAAACACGGAAAAACGTAGACCCCGGCACGCGGCAACTACCGACACTGCGACAGTTTAACCTTTCGTCGAGATGGTTGTGTTACGGGTCGTGGAAAATAATGACGTTCGGCTCGAATATTGAAATAGTCTATATACTATTAAAGCTACATATCATAGAATACGTGTACACGTATAATATTAATAATTGTATGCACGTAAGGCTGCCCAGATGGCGTCGCACCTCCGAGAGTTCCGTCGAAAAGTGATCGTTCGCGGTCGGAACCGCTCGCGACAGCAACCCGGTTTGGAGGAGATCCGGGCGGTGTTTGCGCGAGCGGTCTTGACCGTGCGGGGGGGGGGGGGGGGGGGGGGGGGGGGGGGGGGGGGGGGGGGGGGGGGGGGGGCAGCGGTGGATCGAGACGGGACTGAGCAGGAAGACTCGACGATTGTTCCAGGACAAGCGCAACCGGCCTTATCGGTGTCCCGTGTGTCCCAAGGCGTTCGCTCAGGAGCAGTCGCTCGCGAATCACGCCGACCGTCACAAGCGGACCAAGGATACGCGGAAGCGGTTTCTCTGCGAGGTGTGCAGCAAGTGCTTCGCCCAGAGTGGTTCACTCGTAGCCCACATGCGCACTCACACCGGTGTAAAGCCGTATGTTTGCAACGTCTGCAGCAGAGCCTTCACCAAAAGTACCTATCTCCAGCTTCATCTGCGAACCCACAGCGGTGAAAAGCCCTACATATGCCAGTATTGCAGTCGCGCGTTCGCTCGCGCCAATACCCTAGCGCGACACATCACGATGCACACCGGGGAGGCCAACTATCACTGTCAAATTTGTACAAAGTCCTTCAGACGTCTGACCTCCCTGAATGAGCACACCTATACTCACACCGGTCAACGACCGTACGCCTGTAAAATATGCACCAAGAGGTACAACAACGCCGGGTCGCTCTACGCTCACGCGAAGAAGTGCAGGCTCGCTGCCACCCAGCAGTCCTCCGCTTCGACGATCACGTCTCGTTCTTTGCCCGTGGACAACGAGATTCTTCGCACGCATACCGACCCTAGAAATATTCTCCACTCCCAGAGAAAATTCTCCGAGGGTTCCCCCGTCGAGCGAACCGACCCGACCTCGCGCTTCCTCATCTCGAGTGTTCGCTCTATCGATTCCTCCGTCGAGGCTCTGCCGGCCGATTCGATTCCACAACTCACCCTACAAGATCCAACCTTTTGTAGCCTCGGTTCCAAGCTTTCTAAAAATTCTTACTACGCTATATTTCCGAACATGTAATGTGTGGGTGTGTGTGTGTAAGGAAAAACGAAACTCGAAGCCCGAAAGCTATCGTTTGCGATATTTATTGTTGTCGGACGATGTGTTTCAAATTTTTTCACTTTTTGCGTCGAGGAGGGTAAATCGATCTAATCGGCTCCCCTGATAGAATTTTTTGCCCGCATTTTTAAAAAAACTTTCATTTTCTCCCAAAATTTTTCCAGTTTTTTCAGTGAATTCAGACTTTTCGGATAAATCCGGAAAAAATATTTACACATTACTCCGAAATTTCCCAAATTTCTCTGAATTTCCTTAAACTTTCACTATTCCTTTCCGAATTCCTTTAATTTTTTTAAATTTTCTACTACTTCCTGCATTATTGAATACTCTTCGATACGATAACTTTCAAATAATATTTCAGTCACCACCCTTTTACAAAAATCAAGGAATTGTATTTCATGGTTTGATCGATATTAAGGAAAACGTTAGAATTTTTCCCAACAAACTGATTTTCTGAGCTTTTATCACTTCTCCAAAATACTTCCAATAAGGCATTTAAGAATGCTAGGAAATAATGGAAAATTCTCGTCAATAAAATGAGAAAATCGAAATAATGTAGAAAAAAAGGAATATTGGGGAAAATCTGGCATATTTCAAGATTAGTATTTCTCATTTTCTTCCGATTTTCTCCGAATTGGATAAAAACGCAGAAAATATGGAAAATTGGGAAACAAAATTCGCTATGGCTCCGATCTTCAATCCTTCGAGCGCAGATATTTCTGACGAAAATATCGATTTTTCGTAAATAAATATGGCTCTGTCTTATTTTCGTAGAGATACTATGTAATGTTTTTGATCAGATATTAGAAGGAATTTTTTTCTTTGGATATGCGATGAGCTTTAGTCGATCACCAGCAAATGTAAACGGCAAAAATTTCGACGAATACTGCATTTCGGGTGGAGCGGGCGGATACCCTCGAATGATAAGCACAAATACCGCGGAAGGCGTTGCTTCACGGGTGCCATTGTACGACCGTCGAATGACCCGTATACCTTTGATCGTCAATTTTTGTATATATAATCGAAGCGAACGGAAGAAATGGACGGTTGCGGCGAGCATTCATTCTGTACTCGCGAAAACTAAGAATTACTTGCATGTTTTTGTGAAAAATTTATGTACCGCACGGTACACACGATATTTTATAATAAAGCTTTATATACGGAAGCGATACGTTTGTGTTCCTGCGGCGTCCGAAAGCTCACAAGGGGACCTTGTGGGAGGTGCATCGAGTTACGAGCTCCCACTTCGTGTGCATGTAGGGTGGGTATCCACCTACCACCCGCCAGAATTGTAGGGGCCAACTCGGCCTCGTTTTCGAGATATAGCCTGTTAAAGATGGGCCGCTGCTTAAGTTCAGAACAATTTCAACTCTGTAGCAAGTAAGCCAGCGAGCAAGGCTACCGTCCAAATGACCCTGGATCGAGACCCATCTATGAAATGAAAAAAAATTTTTTTTTTATACTTATTAAAATTTATCATTGATCAGCGAAATACGCAAGGAATTGAAAAAATAATGACTAGCTTCTGTGAATGAAAATAACGAATTAAATATCAATTTTTTTTCAATTCCTTGCGTGTTTTTTTATTTTAACAAGAAATTGGCCACAATGAAAAAGTTGATATACAAAAATTTGCTTATTTACTGGAAAATTGAAAAAATCTGACGAAATATTTTCTAGAAAATGCTCAGAAACCAGCCAGACGTCGCGATAGGACCCTTTTATACCTGTCGGGCCGACTGGTCGACGACGCGTCTAATCCTGTAGCCGGTTCATGACCGTTGGCGTCTTTCTATTAATTGTACCCTCCATATGCCGTTCCACGAATCAATAGGCCCTATTTTGTACGTGATTTTTGTCGGTTGTAACTGCCCAATAAACGTTTCTAGTCAGTTGAAAGTTTTCTTTCGAAGTGTGCAGACGTTTTTGTTAGCGATAAAATGGAGCAGAGTGCAAGTTGTTCGAAAGTTGCCAGTGAGTGCATTTTTGGTGATATTGAAGATTTGTTGGAAAACGAAGGAGGTCTTTTGCGGGCTCCATCTCACGATGATGAACGACAGAAGTTGACGGATGCAATACACTGTCTGCGGCAGTTATTGATGAAACATACCTTTATATTGGAAACATTAAAGGATCACTTTTTTGCTCTCAAATGCTCATAATCTTGAACGAAACAAAACAATATTGTTTTTGCTTTTTCATAATTGTTTCGGTGAACATGTTCATATTAATTTTTAAACCAACGAAAACATTTATTCACAGAATTTCCAAAAAAGTATTTCGAAAAAAAAATGTTGGAAAATTTTTTTAGAAATTTTTTTTTATTGATCTTCGGAAATGTACAAATTAACCACAGCCGGCATTAGCGTCACCCAAAGCGTACCACGTAAAGGTTGCGCAGGCGGACACACACACACATACACGAAGCGTAAATCCGCCTGCGCCACTTTCGCGTGATATGCTTTGGGTTACGCTAATGCAGGCGGCAATTGATTTTTACATTTCCTAAGAACAATAAAAAAAAATTCTAAAAAATTTTTTCAGCAGACATTTTTTTCCCGAAATATTTCTTTAAGATGTTGTTTTAAAAATTAATTTGAACATTTTCATCGAAACAATTATGAAAAAGCAAAAAAAATATTTATTTTTGTTTTTTTCAAGATTATGAGCATTCGAGAACGAAAATAGTGGTCCTTCAATGTTTTTCAAAAGTTTTATCGAATGAAACAAAAAAACGGCTCGATGGATTCAGTTGAAACTTTCAGGGTTTTTTTTGGGTATATTAAACTATAAAGTGCACTGTTCAAGTTAATGGTATCCTCAGTCATTCAATTTAAGCCGTCATTCTCCAAATAGACGTCAAAGCCCTGTTTTTTCGGATTTTTCAAAATGATGTAGCGTAAAAAACTTTTTTTTTTCGAGAAATGAATGGTTTACCTTCATAGAGGATTTATTCAAGTTTTCGAAACCCGTCATTAATTTGCTGTGCGACCATTGATTGCTGAGATATCAATGGTCAAAGTCAAAATGATCCTTTTTCATTCAAAGTTCAATATGTCATCGAAAAATGGACGCATTGAGATGTAAAAAAAAGAAAATTAAAGCTGAATAAACAAGGTATTCGATTCTTTAGTGAATTAATCGAAAAAGATTTTCCAAGTCCGTGGACCAGAAAAAAAGCCGATAAAATTTGGGATATTTTTCTTTCACTGTATTCTTCAGGATTGAGCGAAATACGAGGCTTGGAAAATTTGTTGATAATGAAATATCAAAACTAAAGACTTCAAGCTTCAAATTGCGTTTTTGTCCAGTCCGATACGACCATTTATTATGAAGATACAGCTATTTGAAAGAACTGCTAAAATGTCCCATATTTTTTGCCCTTTAATTGTTTTTGTTAGTGTAGAATAGCCAAATGTCTAACTACAAGGATTGCGAGATGACAGAATTATGAACACTCAAAATAACGAAGGTTAAAGTGTTCGAAATTGTATCTTTCGATCGATGGTAAAATCGAATAACTAATACCGACGGATGATTTATTCAGAAACATAAATTAAAAGGTCGAGAGTTCGAGATATGCAAATTCAGAATCCACAACATTTATATCTACAAAATAGAAATATGTCATGTGACGTGATTTTTTTGCCGCCTCACAAGTTTTGTTATCGGTTGGCTGCCCGGGTTTTAAATCCCTCCGTGTATGTTGGGGTTTGGACTTTTTTTCCTAGTGTAGGATCCCTGAGCATGATAAAAAAATCATCCGATTTCTTCCATTTCATTAAAGTCGACCAGCAATCTTATATTTTCCATAGATCTAGAGTTTTTCTTTCCGGAGAGCGATTTTACTAAAATCGCGTCAAATTCATTTCTCCTGAAAACAAATTGTACTACGCCTGTAATGAGGTACCCTTATGGGAAATCGCATGTGCGCGTCTTATTTGTCCTCGTGTCGATCGTATGGACCAGGACTAGGCTCCACATACTCGTAAGTACCACATATAAGCTGCACACCCACCTCCAACCAAAACATCGAGAGGAAGAAATAGAGGAATCAAAGAGAGGGGGCGGGAGAAAAGGAAGAAGTTTGGGTTTGGACGTTTTTTCTGTAGGATGTGTGTTTGTTTGGGTTAAGTGTGTTTGGTTTTGAGCTACGGTTGGGTGCAACACTCGGTCGCGCGGCATATTGTTGCTCATCGTATCGAGCAATCTCGACCGACGTACGCATCCAACGAAAAATCTCGGGAAATCGATCCACGCCCGACTAAAACGTCGCCGCCCCCATCAGTGTGTTGCATCGTGCTGAAAAGCGGTTCGTTTGGTTACGGGCGGAGGCTGAAGGCCTCCGTGTCGCGCTTCTTTCAGAAGCCTTGTCTGCTCTTGTACGGTGACCGGGAGTAGCGATCCCTGAGATGCTCAATGGTACCGTTGAGGAGAAGTCACCAATTTGTTACCGTTCGTGCAGGGTAACTCAGGCAGAAAGTATAGTGTGATGTCGCGGATGTACAATTTTATGTTTATTATGATATGAAGGAAGTAGCAACTGACTCGCTCCAGAACTCGGTTGTAGGACGGAACAACTCGGTGAACACAGATTTGAACTACTTGAAACACGTTTATTGAATTGTTATTGACTGTTTTCCTCATTGGTACGCGCGGTTAGCGCTTATTACCTGTTCCCTTCGAATTCATATTTTCCGCATTTCTCTTCCCTGTTCCGCCATCTTTTCTTCCCTGTTTCACCGTAACTTCCCTATCTATTCAACACCCCACCAGAACCTAACCCCCATTGCGGCCACAGCCGTTTTACGCTAGACCATACCGCATTTACCGAGAGCACGGGGAAACTGTGGAAAACCCGTACCGGTATAGATGGCCATGTATCTTTCTGATGTCTTGGTGTACAGACTTTTTTGTTAAAGTGTGTACACTAAGGCCTCAGAAAAATCGGCCTTCCGCTCACTGGTCGATGCGCCAGCCAGAGCACAACTAAGCGGTCACCGCCCAAGTATCAGCCTCTCTCGATGCTGCTTGACATCAGTGATCGACTGAGCCGCACTCCGACCGCCAACCACCAGCATCGGTTACGTTTATTGAATTAACTGACAGACAGAGATTCGGTGTCGTACAGGTTTTAGAGACGTACTGACAAACTTAGCTCAGAATTACCGCAACTTATAGGAATGGAGTGTGGGACAAACAAGGATGGTGGGAGGAAAGATCTATGTGACTTTCGGAACATTGGCTCTCGAACTTTGTGGAAAACGGAAATTCGGTAAACCATCTTCAGGGATGGAAAGTCGAGGCTTTTCTAATGCAGCTGGCCGCAGGTAATAAATTAGGTAGAAGGGCTGCTCACGAGGATGCCGGCACGTCAAGATAGGTTTTAGTTCTAGGTTTTTCGAAAATTTGAAAAACCATGCGTGGGGAGTGTTCGAGACGTAGATTTGGCGCATGTAATAAATTTAGTGACTCATTACAGTAGCCTTTGCGAGGAATATAGCGAATTGCGAGGAAATATTCTACGCGAATATTTCAGCTACCGATTTAACATTTCTAATATGCAAAAATGTCTCGGTTCACGTAGACGATACGAGAGAAGTATCGCTTCGGGCAAGAGCTTTCGAATGGTCTCGCGATGCGCACGTATTTACCCTTTTATTTGCGGAAGCGTGCTCGATACTGGTCTTGCGCGCTAGCCCTGGCTACGCGCGATATAGGCTGTCGCAAATGTTGAACATTGGTGATAAAAAAAAAAAGATAAAAGTGGAGGCTACGGCTGCGTCATTGAGCCCCAGCCGAATACATTAATCTTCATTCTCCACTTGAACTAGAGATGTGGTACAAAACGGGCTTAGCAAAAACAGATTATGATCGTCCTGTTTGTCTTAAGGTGGATGATAGCTCACTTAATTTAAGTAGTAGTGTTTAGTATAGTAAAACCCGTTCCTTCAACTATGAGAAATATTATGTACTATAATAATGATATAGTACTGCGTACTTTTTTATATGCGTTTTTATTCCTTAATCCTAGAACAACAAACCGGGGTAAATATCTACCTCAGGCGAAGTTTGGACTGCGCTGGTACATTAGTTAGGGCTATTATCAACTGTAAACCTGTACCATAATTTGGTTTGAAAGTCTACGGGTAGTGTTCAGTCGGGTCGTGCTCAGTTCTGTGTTTACTGCCACGGAGTGAAGTCGTGAAGCTCGAGTGGGGTGGATATCTACCCTGGTTCGTAATTCCCGTTAGCATTTTGTGCTACGGGCAATAGTGCAATATAAGCACAATTGTGCAATATGCAATATAAGTTTATTTTACGTATCGTAATGTCATTTGAGCTTAGGCATTGAATTTTATAATAGAAGGAAAGGAGGTACAGACACCTTCGATGAAGTGTATCATAAGTACTCCACGCGCGGAAAAACCCTCCTATGGCCTATGAAAATTTGGATGGCTGTGCTTGTTCAAGGAGGAATCAATGCTATGATACTTCATAACTTGAACGCTGATCTTATCGGTATGAACCGAAGGGAATTTATCAACATTTTGGACAGTCCGCTGTTGGAACCAAATCTGCGGGCAAGCCTGCAAATAGCAACCCTTCGCCGCGATCTAAGAAATAGTATTATTATTCTTCTTGACGAAAAACTGCAGCGTGTTAATAGCGCACCAAAACAACCAGCCCGGTGTGGCCTGTGTCCCAGGTCGAATGATCGCAAATCCCAAAGTTTTTTCAAAATTTCAGCGACCAACCTGCGAATACCATCGTATTGTATACTGCAGCGACTGTGATGCCTTCGAATAAGATGAAATGAACATAGAATATAACGTTCCTATATTTTTCATAATGAACAATCAATAAATATACTTAAAAACCAATATTTCATGGTTTTTTCATTAACTTTGCCCACATTTCCGTTTCCTGATTCTTGGTGCGATCCGAGTCCCACATAAATAGACTTTTTTAACTGGCCATCGTAGTAATATTGTTTTTCTTGAAGCCTCATGTATTCTTTTCAAAACCGCGTTTGAAATTTCAAAATCGGCTGCGTAGAAAAAAATGTATGAATTTTTGTTGCAAAAATCGCGTTTGAGCCGTTTTTTAAATTCATTTTCAGAGAAAAATGGTTTTTCCGTCAACTGGGCGTTTTTTAATCGAACTTATACTTAATGCTATCCTCTTCGGCCTAAAAAAACGAAGAGATTCATATAATCATAAACTTCATTAACGCTCTCAGAACGGTTTTTCGAACAAGAAACGCGTGGGGTGTATATCGACCCCAGTTTGCCGAATGAAGGCGAAAAAAAGTCTTTCTAGAGTTAAATATTTACTTGGATTAGGGTATACAAATTTTCTATAGCTATTATGAGTTTGGACTTCGAAGAATGTAAAAGAAATTCAATGTAGAACGGAGAGTTCTCTTCCAGCCGTCCATAACCCAAGTAGCAAGATGTTATCCGTACGGCATCCGATAGATATCGCGCATCGGATACGGATAACTTTTTAGTCGTCCAAAAAGACATCGTTTTGTGATACAAAATGTATCACTTATGTCCGCTCGGCTGATAACTTATTCGCGTCCTTCGGTCAACTATGAGACAACATTTAATGGTCACCAGATTGTCAGCAAAACGTTGACTTTTATCGTTTGTCGGTAAGTTAGCTTCAAGGTATCCAATTGATATATCCGAAAGATGTCCATTTAAAGACACAATGCCAAGATACCGCTGCCATCCGGAAGTTGTCCAATAGGCAACTGTTGACAAAAAGACATCTTAACGGCATCACATGGATATCCATTATTTGACAAAAATGGATAGGATCCTGTTGTATATGGCGACCGAAAGCCGTCCGATAGGCAACCGAATAATTTGAAAACGGCAACTTAACGGTGTCGAAAAGATATCGGAAAGATGTCGATTTGTTGACGGAAATGGATATATACAGGGTTACAGGAAAAGTCGTGCTACATCCGTTAAGGGCGTGGAGTACCCAAAAAAGTAGTTGGGACGCTCGAGGTAGCAGTTCTAACGGTCCCGTGCCTATTGTTCTTCTTGAGTTAAGACGCACCGTGCGAGCGAGACAAGTGACGATTTATGTAGGTGCGAATGACAGAAAAAATATTGTAGAGACCGCTTAGGGATACTTGTGATCCTTAACTTGAAGGACATTAGGCACGGGACCGTTAAAACTGCTACCTCAAGCGTCCCAACTACTTTTTTTCCACGAAATGAAATACAAATCCTAGATTGTTATACCTCGTTAGATAGCTGATGAAACGTAGATATTTTAAAACACATCTGCCGAACAAGTGCCATACTATTTTTCTTAGATATCCCTTAGAGAAAAATAAACTCCCTAATATTTTTAAAATTTTTTAACTTTCAATTGTCTACTACAGCCTATTCAATTAACTTATGCACTATTTTAATGATTGACGTCTTAAAGCATCTTATTGCACGTGTAAAACTGCAATGATAATAATAAAAGGACACACAAAATAAACAAAATTAAATTGAGTAGCCTACAAATCGGCAATTTTCAATAAAAAATTAAAAGTCGAATATCTCGAGAAGGGTTAAGTTTAGTGTAGGGTGTGTCATAGTGAAATAAGTCAGAAATGATGGGTACTCCACGCCCTTAACGGATGTAGCACGACTTTTCCTGTAACCCTGTATATATATATATATGTATATATTGTGACGGGTAAATTTTCCTCTCGACCAACCAAACCAAAAACTAACAAATCGGGATCATTGCGAGAACCGGGACGAAAACCGTCACCTTCGGCCGTTTTCCGCTTGTGCGAGCACACCCGCAATCTCACCGGGGGCGCCAGGGAAATTTTATTTCGATGGTTTTCCCAACCGGGCTAAACTGGGGCCAGAGAGGTCCGCCCTGACCCTCTAATGAGCGGGAGTTGGAGAACCTCCCTAAATTTTTGTTTCACCGGAATCTTAACCGGTTTGTGTGGGATTATTGAGACGTCCCTGATTTTTAATTATCTCCGGAATCATAACCGGCTCAATCTGGGTGTACTTGCACGGGAAGACGGTTGCGGTTTAGCTCGGCTGCTCAGACTGTGGGTTGTCGTAGAGGGGTCGTGATTCACCGGGGAGTAGAAACGGGAGCACGATCAATTTCAAAGCACACAAAAAAAAAATATTTTAAAAAACACAAAAAGAAAACTTGATCATGTTCGGAAACACCAATAAAATAAAAAGGGTTTCATTTTATTATGCGAGAACCGACACTTGACATGTCCCAAGAGCCGATCTTAACTCAAAATCCGAAACTTAACGGGAGTCAGGGTACGAGGCGTCCCAACTCCGAAACGTGATCGCTCCGCCGACGGAACACGACCGTTCGCGACGAAGACCAGAGCAAGACTATTGAGAGATTACTCTCTCCAAAAATCGTAATCGGGAGCCAAGGGTTCAAGTAATCTCGAACCCTGAACGCGCGAGAGCCGCGTCCAGCGCGCTTCCCCAAAAAAGGTAAACACGCTCGCGTCGCGCGAGCTCTTTCTCGAAGCGATACTTTGTAAGTATCGCTTTGTTTTCGCTTTCGAAAATCGTGAACATTAGTTCAAACCTGAAATATTATCTCGAGATCTGGAATATTCACGGAGAATATTCCTCGTAACTATAGCTTCTGCCCGAGTTACCTTGCACAAACGGTAGCAAAACGGTAACAAAACGGGGACTTCTCCCGGACGGTAACCGTGAATCGGGTTCGCAACCCGAGATTCCCCGAGATCTTCTGTTGGGTGCGGTCCTCGGCCGAGATTGCTCGTTACTTTGAGCGACACTCCGCTCGACCGAGTTCGGCACCCAACTCTAACCAAAACTTAACCCAACCCAAACCGAACTAACAAACCCACCCGAAATAGAAACCAAACAACCCCAAAGAAAAGCTACGAGAGAAGACGAAGCCAAACAAACCCAAACCCAGTGGCGCAGCGTGCTATCTTGGCGCCTGGGGCGGGAGACCCATTTTGCCGCCCCCATTCTATAGGTGCTTAATTAAAATTAAATTTCACAGGCACCGACGTATCTTTTATTGAGAGTAAAATAGGATAAGCGGTTTTACAAGCGGATTCTACGGGCCTTATGAGCAGCGAAGTCAGAAATAACTCTGTCAAAATCAATATTAGTAGCCAATTCTTGTTCAATCGACAATATAGCCAAGTTTGATATTCTAGCGGAGCTCATAGTAGATCTGAGGTAATTTTTTATGAGCTTCAACTTCGAAAAACTTCTTTCACAACTTGCAACACTAATCGCCAAAGTCAAATATATACGAATCAAGATGACTATATTTGGAACTGAAATTCCGAGATTCAGTTTTTGAATGAACTGGAGGAGCTCCAGTGGTCCTTTACCACTTATATCTTCCTCTGATTCAGAACAGGCAAAAAACTGCTGGAGACGCTTCCGCTCCACCTGAAACTCGTCCCTGTCGATGTCTTCTAATACATGGGAAAGTTCACACTCGAACTTGCTGTCCAAAAGTTTCGCTGCCATCAAAAATCCGAACTTGTCCGATATTTCTTGAATTTGCTGGAATCGAGTCGTCATTTCCTGAATGACCTTGTCGAATGATGCAAACACCTCTCGACGGATTTCCTGCTCGTGAGACAAAGCTGTATCTTCAGAAGATTCATCGCCATGCATGCGTTTTTTCCTGCTAATTCTTCTCGTTTTGAGTTCGATTCCGAGTTTTTCGCAGAGAGTCTTAGCAAAGTCAATCGCTTCTCGCACGAAACGGTCTCTACTTTCCATTAAGAGGGTTTTCAAAGCGTCGAGTTTCTGAGCACACTTATCCACACTTAGTCCTCGTTGCTGCAGGTAAACCTGTGCGTCATCTATTTCAGGTAGCACTGCAGCCCAAAAGCCAAGAAAAGTTAGGAAACTAAATGACTGCATGGCTGTCAGGAGAAGACTGGCTCCAGATCTTGTTTCGGAAGTTTGAGATGAATCTGTTAATTGTTCCAGTACCTCAAAAACTACCTCAAACTTATTTTTAAGCATCCAGACTGCGACATGTCTAGCACTCCAGCGTGTTTCAGTGACTCGTTTCACTGCTTGACCTGCGACGGCAACCAAAGCGTTCCATCGAGCAGTTGATGCAGAAAAGAAGGCAAAAAGCTTCTCCAGAGTTCCAAAAAACGTCACGAAATTCACTGATTCAGAAGCAGCGTGTACCCCAGCCAAGTTTAGTGAATGGTTTGTGCATGCAACGAATAAAGCTTTCGGATTCAGTGCTTTAATCCGGGCTTGAACTCCATTGTGGAACCCTGACATTGTAGCAGCATTGTCATAAGCCTGTCCTCTCAAATTCTGTATGTCCAGTCCGTCTGATGTTATCTTCGCGATTATATCGTTGCTGAGATCTTCTGCCTTTTTTCCTTTTGGTTCGAAAAAGTCAATGAATGATTCTACCACGGCGACTTTTTCTCCTTCGATATGTACGTATCGCAGAACTTGGCTTATTTGGTCATTGTGGGAGATGTCCGGTGTACTGTCGAAGATTACGCAATAATATTTAGCTTCTTGAATACGACGGATGATGGTAGATTGAACTTGCTGTCCCAGTAACTTTAGAAATTCATTCTGGGTTTCTAGAGATAGATACGAAACTGACACTCTTGCTCCCAGCTTTATCTTTGTCAGGTGCTCCATTAGAAGAGGGTCGTATTTAGCTAGGAGGTGCACTAACTCCAGAAAGTTCCCGCGATTGCCACTATCATCTCCTCGAATGTCTTCTCGATGTCCTCTGAAGGCCAGATTCTGTTTGGCTAAGAACTAGATAATATTCAGCAACCTGTACAGTACATCCCTCCACTTCTTCTCCTCACTTTCGAAAACTTCTTGTTGTTTCTGATCGATGATTGCTTTACAGTTCAGACGAACTTCCAACTCCTTCCATTTCAAGAAGCTCTGTTGATGGCCCATGCTATTTTCATGGTCTCCGATTCTTGGATTTAGCTTCCACCATTTGTTGAATCCTTCTTCAGCTGCGAAGTTCGAGCCGGAATTGCCAAACAGCTTGCAAGAAAAACAATATAAGGATTGCTTCAAAGGCGAGTACACCATCCATGTTCGGAGAACCTTTTCGCCGTTTGATAATGGTTTGTAGAACCACTCTTTGGTCAGTTTTCGTGTACCGCCTTTCGTTGAAGTCCCTGAGCGAACAACATCGGCAAATTTGGAGTCGATGTGCTGTACTGAGTCAGAACCGCGACGTACTAGAAGCGTTCTGACTTCGTCGGTCATATGAGAAGGCCAGCAACCTACATCGTGGAGATTCACATCTTTGACTTCGGCAGGAGCGGAAGGCACGATTTCAATGATGTCTTCTTTGGCAACATTCACTTTTTCTGCAGGCTTATGACTCGATGCATGAGGTACTTCTGGTGAGTCGACTTCGCCTTGACCCTGCTCTGTGGTAGAACCAGAACTATTTCCAACTGCGACGGCAGGCACGTCTTCTTCTTGTGCCTGTAAAATAAGTTATGTATTCCTATCAATATGGGCCGGAGGACACGTTCGAATTTGAAATAAGTATTTCATCTATGAAAAAACAAAAGTGGTTTTGGTGACAGCACGGTTTGCCGGGCTTATAGGAAAATTTACAAACAAAATTGATTTTGTATGGCAGCTATCTTTTTTAGAGTTAAGGTAAACTGACTGAGTATGCCATTATAGATCTTAATAAAAGATAAAATGACGAGAAATTTGAGAAAAATCGCTGGCGCCATTTTTGAGCTAAATGAAAAATTGTTTTATTTGTATGACAGGTACCATAAATAATCAAGTTAATCAAAAACAAAAAAAAATCCTAGATATTTACAAAACATCCCCTAATGTAAAATTTCATCCAATTTGGTTCAGCAGCTTAAACTCTAGAGCTGACAACTAAAAACGACGCACATACATACACATTTTGATTTTTTTTACTTTTTCGGACTCAGTTAATGAAAAAGATAGCGAACCTTACAACCTTGCAATTAATTGCGAGCGGCCCAGCCCATACATGTTATGTCTAAAATAACTGGAGTAATTCTAGGCCACGCACGATTCTAGATAGAGGAATCTAATATCTACTTACACTGGAATCACTTTCGCTGCTGCAGGATGCAACCGAAGACGTTAACATGGTTTTCGAACCAGAACTGGAACTGAAATATTTCAGTAATGCACCTCGAGAATTCTTCGCATCTGCTTCTTTCTTCGCCTTTTTTTCGGAATTCCGCACCGCTTTCTTTGGCTCTTTTCATTTTCAAAAACTAGTTTAAAAACTCAACAGTAATAAAAAGATCGAAACACAATCAAAATGACTTTCGTTCCGTATCCGAAACTCTCGCGAAACAAACATACGAGTAATGTGTGATTCCGTAACGGCACTTCTCGATGCACCCAAACAAACGAAGTTCAGTACAATGCGTAGTACTAAATTCAATGAGTGCGAAAGAGAGGCATCGACACGGGCCGACGCGCAAAACAAATGATGTCAGCTCGCGTAAAACAAATGATCACGCGCGCCGGCGGCGCGGCGTGATGCCATGTTGCGACATCATTGTTGCCGTTCGTATCTAAACAAACGAACGTTATAAAGAGCTCTGCCAGTGATTTATTAAAAATTAAATATTAAAAAATAGTTTGTGCGCATAATGTTAGATAAAAATGGAACATTATAGTGAGTCTGACACATGTAATGAATGCATCAAAGATCTGATTTCAACCCGCTTCACCGGCGACATTTTGCTGCCCCCGCGGGCCGCCCCCTCCGCTCCACCCACGCTACGCCACTGCCCAAACCCAACCAGAAGCGGTAACCGATCTTGAATTTTGGGACACCCTGTATATATATATATATATATATATATATATATATATATATATCCATTTCCGTCAACGAATCGACATCTTTCCGATATCTTTTGGATGCCGTTAAGTTGCCGTTTTCAATCATTCGGTTGCCTATCGGACGGCTTTCGGACGCCATATACAACAGGA
>JAPYZJ010003888.1:0-15016 GCA_030522765.1 Ophioninae sp. B BG-2022a | reverse complement strand
CCAGCAAAAGACACAAAAGAAAAAAAAAAAAAAAATTTTGCAAGAAACGAAAAAAAAAAAGGTATTTCCGGGGTACTCCTGCGAACTGAACTTGGCGCATGTTATTTTTCGTTTTTCCGTTTCAATCACGCAGTTTCCGATTTATCGGTGACCGTTTAAATTGACCTAGTTACTTTTCATTCGAATGGAAAATTGCAAGCCTGTTTCACGCGTTTCGTCACCGAATTACATCGGAACCCCGAGCCGTCGTGAAAATTCATAATTTCAGTGAATCATTGAAGGACCTCGAGCCTCGAAGTCACTTGAACTGGCAAATGTTTTTTTTTTCTCCTTTTAGGATAAAATTTACAACTCCAAGGAGTACGGGAAAAAGTGTATTAAAGTTAAAACGAAAAAAAAAAAGAAGTCATTCGGTTCGAGACTGGGGAATACGTATTGAATTATTGAGATACTTCGTCGCGATGCAATAATTTCAGGGAGGAAGTTTCGTACTGCTTAAGGACTCCACGAAAGGCTTCATCTTCTTCCCCAATAATTATAATAAATCGTTTATCGACAAACGCATGGCCTCTCATCGTTGCGTGAAAATATCACATTTATTAATCAATAACGAGTTTTACTCTTATTTAATTGACGTGCGACAAAACCAAGAGTGATGTAGGGCGGAAGAGACAGACGGTAGATGAGAATGGAGGGTGAGGATGTTCGAATAAAATCGTCCTCAACTCTGTGCTCCTCGTGCATTGTTGAAACGTGGAAGCTCCGATCGATCAGATGGAAAGCCACGAAACGACCTAGTAATTAAGAGTTCGAAAGCTTCAAGTATTTAAGGAGATTCGGCTGCACTTAAACGCAATTCTCTCAAACTAGTGCTGAATGAAAAAAAAAACTCCTTTTGTTTTCAAATTCGCTCAGTGCAAAAACAGCCCTTTTATATAAATCAAATTTAGCGTTAAAAAATTCTCGATGCTATTAACGAATCTTTTACATTCAGAAAAACAAAACATTGCATATCGAAAAATGAAATATGTAAATATTTTTTGTTTTTATGAGAAAATGGGCGTTTTTTTACGTATTTCAAAAAGTGGTAAACTGGAGCGTGAATTTTATTGATATCGTTTATTATTTATAATAGAATTTTGTATGAAGGATTGTCTGAGAAATAATATCTAAAAAAATCTAGATAAGCTTTGAGAAAGCTACGTTTTGAGAAAATACGTGATTGTTCTTCAATTTTCAACGAAAAAAGAATTTTTTAGTTTTGTCTATTACAGATAATTTTTCTTGCGACGAATTGCACTTACTCTATCCTTACGAGTTATAATATAAAACGGTGAATAAATTACCAAGTAAAAATCAAACCGTCAGATTTTTTTCTGAAAGTTTAAAAATAGGCTCGCGAGGATTGATGCTTGTTAAAACTTTTAAGAAAACTCCACAGACAAAAAAGCTTATTTCACAAGAGGACCCATAAATGATTGATTTTTCTCGAAAATGTCGGAATGATGGTAATTCGGATAAGGAGGCTCCGAGATATTCCGTTCGTGCTTCAGTTTTCATATCGTTCTATACATATGTATGATATGAGCCCTACGAAAATTTGATAATGTTGTCCATACTCTCCAATATGGAGTGACGGTCGGACCAAAAAACATCCAAGACAGAAATTCCGATTTCTCGAATTAATTGAAACTGCAAGATTAGACTAGATTCTCCTTTCCATCATCAGGTTACTAAAATAGTTAAATCATTAATCGATAATTTTATTTGAAATTGCTCGAAGCGATTTCGGGTCTAATAGAATTTCATTAGGATATTAGACTATTAAAACGTTCTATTAGAATACGAAATCGGTGGAATATCATTTGGATATTTATGTTCAAGGACAATTAAAAAGTCGTATATCTATGGTCATAAAATATCGTACCTATTATTAATAAATATTAACGATAAAAGTAGCTGTTGAGCTAAAAATCACCTAATGGATTTTTGGATCTGAAGAGTTCGATGGTATACTTAATTTGAAGTACTCGATTGATTTACATTGAAAAATTGATAATGTTGTCTAAGCTTTTACCGAACTATTTCCGGTTATAGTGTTTCGATAATTGAAACAATATTTCGGATTTTTTTCGATTTTTCATACCTGACTCCTTAAGGTATTACTCGAAGAATATTAAAGAAACGCCACATCTCTTGAAAAATTGAAGAATTATGGATCTTGATAGACTCCTAACGTATTAATATGAATTATTTTAGGATGTTTTCCTAAATCACTTTGTGGCAATAAACATACGAATTTAACATTGTCGCTTGAGCGAAAATAGCTTCTGCAGACGTTAATGATTGCAAAGTGAGCAAAACAAAATCGCCAAAACTTCTGAAAATATTAAAAATTATTCTGAAAGTAAATACCATTAAGCTTCATGATCAAGTGACTGATTCGTTGAAGTTTCAAGTAAATAAACTCAATTGTCGCATTTGGCAGTAAATGTACAAAATAGTGTAAGATTCTTTTTTAAATGAATAAATCAGAAGCATTCGAAAAGTCGAGATATTTCGAGATAATTATCGATACTAATGAGATAATCCGATCGTATTACTCATATTTAAAAGCAGTGAGATTTTGTTGAACATTTAAAACAGATGTGGAGTCACTGGGATAACTCCAGTCAACCACATATCAATTTCGTCAATTGTGACATCGATTAATATTGAACGTGAAAAATAAATAATTCCAAGACTTAATTTATCCCAAGATTATTTATTTACAAGATTAAACGCGTGCACCATTATTTAGACCTATAATTCCTCTACGATTTCCCTATATTACGGAATAACTTTGACCGACGATCAATCCAGTAATACCTCAATAATAGCAGAAATTTCCATCACCAAAAAATCCTAATGAATTGCTGCATGAATGGCATGCTAATTGCTGCAAGTTTTCCAAAAAAGTATTGAATATTATATTCTGACCTGAAAGCTCATGCCCATTGTAATCGAAACAATGAGTCGAAATGAAAATCCCTACTAATTGCGCGATCGAACCATTTCCATAAGCTCGAATCAGTCAAGAGGAATCCACTTCCGGATTTTCAATGACACGCATATGATCTGATGAAATTTTTGCGCTTCTCTCTGGCTCGCCCGGAGTTAATGGTCTTAATGTAAATCCCCTGATGTTTCCCAGAGGTTTGTCAATGGCGTTCGCGATGCAGCATATCTTATTAGAAACAAATATTCATGTCACATTCCTGGTGCCGGCTGGTGCCAAGTGTTTGAATGTTACCCTACACTGCACGTGCGTGGCCAGGAAGAACGAGGCAGAGAGAGAGAGAGAGACAAGCAGAGCTTTTAGTGTGACTTAAAGTGAGAAGGGCTCGCGAAGGATATTTCAGACTCCGCGATTGAGGCCCTTTCGACTTTTAGAGGATGGATACACGCACACCCAGTTATATACATGCTAAATATAGAGCATTCCTGACAACGAAGTTGGGACCGTCTCCGAGGATCGCGCGTATATCCTAACGCCAGGTCGAGAAAGAGACGCGGCAAACCCTCATTCCTTCTCAATACTGGAAATCCTCCCTCTCGCCCGGTGTCTCGTACACGTTTAACATAATATCAGATAAATTTCGCCGGTTCGTCTGGTGTTAAAAAAAAATTGGTTCCGGAGGGGAAGAGGAACCGAAAGGAATGAAAAACAAGAACGATGAACCTTAGACACTCCGATATTGCCTAGAGTCGTCCAATAGAACTCAAATATCCACGTATTTTATAATCGATTTTACCCATAACGATTTTCGACGATTTTTCACTTCGATAAATTTCCCTGGCGTATTCTTCGCCTTCGAAACAGTGGAAACGGACGGTCTTTGTTATTTGGAAAATTAATTTGTTTTTTTTTTTGGGTCGCAAAAGCTTTTCGCGGGTATTACGGAAAGCAAGATTACGAATTTTTGAAGCTAAGCAGCAAGCCTTTATGCACATGACAAGCCCTAAAGCTCTTGGATATTACAGAGCGACGGAAAAATTAAAGCGTAAAATAAAAGTCTCGTAATTTTTTATTATTATTTATTATATTTTATATAAATATTTACAGTGAACGTGGTCAGTACACCAGGCTCCAACATTTCTATGTTTGACTATATTATAAATGTATATTGTGTGTATGACAGGATACAAAAGATTGATTTGAGGAAAATTCGAAGCTGTTCACAAAATAAAAGAGGCACGACAATTTTTTGTTTGAACAAAAATTGCCGGTGAATTTGTCGCATCCGCAGGTATCAGATTGGGATTACTTTTTTTTTCATTTTACAAAATATTCTTCTATCGGAACGCAGAGCCTTTTTGGAAAGAAAAATCGGAGGCAAAATTGCATTTTTGATAACTGTGTTAGCAGCAATATATAGATATAGCAATATAGCAATATACATTCTATCTCTCTTGGTATTAATATTACGTGCGTTCATTATTTCAAAAAGATGTGATATGGAAATTAAAAACTATTGGCAAGAGGTAAAACGCACTGAGATTTTGATTTTCAAACAAATATTCGCGAGTTGTTCGCTCACGTTAAAAAAAACAATCTCAATTTTTTTCTACATGAAAAATATGTTTCTTTCAATCGGAGATCGTACGATTTTTTTCGAGAAAATAGTGGAAGTGAAAAATTATAAAAAAATAAGATGACTTTTCAAATGTTGTTGACTACGTAGCTTCGATTTTAGTTTTCCTGGTTATGTTGGTACGCAGGTCTCTAACATGAGTTAACACTATCAGCCATTTTCCATATCCAGTTTTATTTTATAAATACAAAAGTTGAACGTGTTTCCATGTGCTTGGCGCTTTTTTGCTTTCGAAAACGATAATGCACCGGTTCACCCATCGTTGGTTGTTCGTTCGATTTTTTGGTCAATAAAAACACCATGACCATGCCTCAACCACCGAATTCACCGGAATTGGCCCCCTGTGACTTTTCTCTATTCCTACTACTGAAAAAGCCACGAAATGACGGAGATTTTCCACGATTGAGAATACAAAGATCGTATTGCTAGGAGAGCTCGAGGTCCTACCAAAAAGCGCATATCAGAAGTGCTCCGATTATTGGAAAAAAGCGTTGGCACATTATTGGTGTATTGTATCTGAGGGCAATTACTTTGAAGCGAACAAAATAGATATTGACGAAATAAACAAATATTTTTCGAGGGAAATGAAAATTCACGTTACACGTTGAAAAAAAACCTCGTATACAAGAGGCTGCACTTGATAATTATATACGTAAGTATCTGCATATCAGAAAAAGAAAAAGGACGTCAGATTTGAAGAAAACTGGAAGCTGATTGCAAGAGAAAGGAGGCGGTACAAGCAGTAAAGTGGAGTCTCAAGCGAGCCGAGAAATTCTCTTCATTGGCTGGATATGCCAGTTCGATGAGCCATATTTTACGCGGCCATTATGCCCAGGGTAATAAAATATAATACCGCACAATTACTGAGAGATCTCAAAGTTCGCGAAAGAAGGGAAATAAAATCAGCATAAAGCACGGGGTGAGGGGCAAGCAGAGGGTGACCGGGGGGGGGGGGGTAGAGAAACGAGAAAGAGGGAAAGGGTAAGACGTAGAGTGAGAGAGAGAAAGAGGGAATTCGAGGGACCAAATGGCGCAGGCAGACCTTAATGAAAGTACCAGTGCGGCAAAGGAAAGCGCACGGTGAGCCCTTAAATTAATTCGCGATGAATTACGTCCGCGCCAGATGTTCGGGCAGTTGTGTTTATTTATGAAGGAAGCTCTCGCGGATCGTCTTCGTATACTTCGCGTAAGATTTGCGAACGTTCCGCAGCATGCATACGTATATGTTTGAGGAGGGGTGGGAGGAAGCGGATGCAGCACCGATCCATCAAAAGTCCGAGATCTCTTCGTTTCACTCACCTCTTCCAGTTGCTCGAACTTCTCGAATTATCCTCGTTCGCTTCCTTCCTGCTCGGACTCGTTCGTTCGATGGGAAAGAAACCATTATTTTTGTCGGCTTGCAATGATCGAGATATATTGTTCTTTTTTGAAACACGGAAAATAAAAATTGATCAATGGACAGGAAAAAGCGATTCACTTTTTTGATAAATATTTCAACAGAATTCATAAAAATTCAAAACTGATAGACATTAAGAAAAAATTAATTAAAACATAAGGTATCTTCGTCAAACAAAGGTTGCGCATAAAAATCGTTTCGAAGATTTACATTGCAAAAAAACATTTAAAAAATTGAGCCTCGATATGATGATTTGCTAATGAAACAAAAAAGAAAATAAGGATCGTTTATCGAAATAGAATTAACACTCGGGAAATCGGGATAAAAAAACATTCGCGGAATGAACTTCCGAATGATTGATTCGTAAAAGCTTATCGCACTGTGAGATTAATATTTATTCAACGATATATGTTACACCATTGTTGCAGCCGTCCCACGTTTTATTTGTGTTTTTTTTATTTTTATTTTTAATTATCATTCACTTTTTGTTTATTCTCATCTTTCTTGCAATTATTCAACAACAATGCGTGCGTGTATACACGTACAATAAATGAGAAAACAAATACACATATATATTCCGTTTTTTCCGCACCTGAATAATTGTAGAAGTTTTCACAAACGCAGTTGACGAAATAAGATGAACATTACTATACAGCTATTCAATTTTCGAGGTTATAAAAGTTTTGTTGTCCGGCATTCTCTCTCTCTCTCTCTCTCTCTCAGTTACTCTTTTTCTCATGCACGCAAATTCATCTACAATATTTATAACGCTATCAATCTCGCCATTCACATAAATACGAAGATCGCTATCAACATTTGTTTCTTCGCAAAATCATTTCTTTTTTTTTCTCCACCTATTGTCATCGAACAGAGCAGGAACGTTGTTAAATATTGTTCGTAGTGCGTCACTTCACGATCGGCCCAACATTTAAGCTTATTACGCTAACTATGCCTCATCGCTATTTTTTTTGTTATCCCTTCCCCCTTTCATCATTAACTATTATACAAGCGTTTCCATTAGTGATTCTCTTCGTACGTCACTGCGAGATCCACAGATATGAAAAATCGTATTTTTTAAAATACCTCCCGAGACCCAAAAAAAAACAACCATTTCCAAAATTTCACAATTGTTGAGTTTTTTTTGGAAAATATGGCCCGAAATTGAGCACACGAGGAAGTAACGAGTGCAAAATGCAGTGTATTTTAATAAATAGATTTTTCTTTTCGTTTTGATGTATATATATATGTATACACCGTTACCCAAAGATATTAGGTACCCTGTAACGTTTTTATCCGGACAACAATGAATATCTCACCAAAAATAAAGATCGTTTCGTCAACTGATAATAATAAAAAGTAGCGATTGAAAAAAGTCTTGTAACAAATCCTAAAAAAATTCACCGAGTCCAAATAAATAAAATACAACTTTTTACGCCTTAGATTAAACATTCCAAACGTCACAGTTTTCAAGTTGCGCCGCACTCAATTCTCGGAAACCTGCATTTTTCAAAAAGAACCTGATAACTGGCAAAACAAAAATGGCACATTCGAAAAAAATAACTTAACTAAAGCTAATAAGTGCGCTTTTCATAAATGTTGTCATTAAACGATAAACGTTACGAGAAAACGTAAATAGCCGGTATTTGCAAAGGGACGTAACGGCTGAAAAAAAATACAAAAATGAAAATATAAAAATAGCAGGAAGCTGGTTTCGTCTACTTTGAAATGCTATTTCGTCAATTGGTGTACGATCTTTTTTCGCCGAGATATTCCATTTTCTGTCCGGATAGAAAAATAATAAGGTGTCAAATATCTTTGGCCACAGCTGCATATATACATATACATATATAATAATAAATATGTGTATGTATAATTTACGTCGGATATAACTTTTTCTAATTTTTTTTATTTCTCCACGTCGACGACGAAACCTGATGCAATTACCCTGACGTTCGTCGTACTGCTTTTTTTTTTCTTTTTTTATAATTTCCACACTACCAATTTCTACAATTTCAATGCTCGTCTTTCACTTGTTATTTCTGAATTATTATTATTTTTTTTTATTGTTTTCGTAGTGCACGAAATATATGTGGAAGCTTGAAGATAATTCACAATGTTTAATGCGATGTATTTTGCATCATACATGCCTAAAGCACCAGGAACATTCGTACGACTTGTGCAAGGAAAATATCCCCATCTGCGATATATCCATAGACGATAATAAATATACAAACCAAATATTCTTTTCTCATCCACACGTCGTCAAATATATATTCATGGCATACTAGAATAACACGTTTTTGAATTACACATTGTACATGTATATCCATAATCAATAACAGGGCCAAAAAGTATGCGAACTATATCATTACTTTACATTAACACAATATACAATTATGAAAAAAGAATTTTTTTTAATTTATGAACTGAAAAATAAGCAACCCTAGAGATTTCACGTATCCAAACAAAAGCTCAAACGAGAGATAATTCACGTCAGAACGCCTATGGAGACATTTACCTCATCAGACGATAAAGAAATGGAAATAAATAACAAACTTCTAATTTAATAAAATAGGCTTTACAGGGAACAGTGTTATATTCATATACAATGATTTACATGACTCGTGCTTGATCACGTCGTCATTATGACAGTCTTGTTTTCTAATGCTGAAGCTGCTACATTTAATTTCGTACTAAATATACGTGTATTTATATATGTATATGTGTATGTGTATATATATATATATATATATGGATATTTTTACATGTATATTATGATGGTTAAACAAATTCGACATTTTGTTTTCTGCAAAATCATGTTATTGAAAAAGACAAACGTTTTTTCCTTACCTTGATCAGATGTTCTTTATAACTTTTGTCATTAGATCACGATTCAATTATTTAATAATATGATTTTATAGAAAATGTAATGATCTATAGAAAAGGTCGTGCACAAAAATTGTCATCTGGACAAGCTTGAATTTTTCAACTGTTTACTATAAATAAAATTTTGACTCTGGATAACTATCGAAAAAGTAGATTCATCGTGATACGGTAAGAGACAGTTTTATAGAGAATTCAATTTACTGCAAAAACATGTCTGCAAGTTTTCTCCGTGTTTAAGGATGAAAATAAAAAATCGCGATGAGAGTCCACCAAACATTAATATTTGGGGATCATATTTCTCCAGGCGTTTTGTTATACCTTGCTACAAATACAGTTTGCGTGATTGTAGAAAATAATGTCGATTATTTTCAACCATCCTAATTGATATATTTAATTATAACGCGTAATGCAGCCACCTTTCGATCTCCTATGTTGATATGATCGTCGCGCAAGAATAGTTGATTGATTTTATTTTCCCTTCTACATTGAGATCGGCACAATTCGCTCAAAAATGCCGCGCTATTTTTTCGAATGAATTCTATAAGGATATCACTTTTGAAAAATATTGACGAAAACACGGAAGAACAGATAAGCTAGATTTGTTTGTTGTTGAAAAATATTAATCTTCATCACGAAGTTAAAATCGTACATCAAGCGCGGCTCGATCGTTCTGAAAGTCAAATAATCTATTTTTTTTTTTCATATTTATCATCGAGTGTAAGAATTCTTTTGTCAGTTCTTTTTGTCTGTTAATACACGATTATGGGAGACTTCCATTAGGCTTATTTCGTAATAAATACTGAAAAATAAAAAATTAAAGAACAGTCGAGAACAAAAAATTCATACAGATAAACTGCTAACAAATTTTGTGAAAAAATTACGAAAATTTGGGGAAGTGACAAGAAAAATTTAGAAAATAATTGCTCTTGAAAAATATAAATAATTTAAATCATATAAACGTGTTATAGATTTACAAAAAGAACATAGAAAGAGATAAGAGAAAAAGTAATTGAAATTTCAGTTAAAAACTACGAAACATCGCGAATGAGAAGAAAAACATTCGTTCTCGATGATTCGAAACATCAGAGCCACTGGAACTTCCTTTTCGCTCTAAGCTGACGAATTATTAATACAAACTATTGTTCGATTCGTTCAATAAAGAAAATATATATATGTATATATTTATATGTCGTAATAATTGCAGAAACGTCCGTTTGGCAAGTTACGTCGATCTCGTCGTTATTTATACATCTTAACAATTTACATTATGCACAAGCTCGAATATTTGTTTAAAAAGAAATGAAAAAATGATCGAGGAATTTCACACTCGACGCGTGTGCGAAGAAATGCATGACGATTCATCCGTTCAAGTCAATAACAAAAATGGACCACGCTCGCAAAACTTCCAAAAATTTTCGTCACACATGCTCGAGGAAGACGATCGTGATACCGTCGTAAACGGAATCGCGAGAGGGGTCATTTATAGAATACTTACATATTTTGCTAATCGTTTTTCCCAAGTTTTCTCTCACTCACCTACGATACGTTTCGTTTGATTTGTATTCTCCATTTTTTTCCTTCTGCAGAATTGTCTCGAAGTCTCCGATACAAAATAATCTCGACCCTACGACGTCCCTATATTCTCCGAAATATTATTTCTTTCTTCCTTAATGATTTTTCAGAATGTTTTACCACTGACGATCCAATGACGAACTTGAAAAATAATTGTCACCTAATTGAAATTAAAAAATTACGCAAATTTCTGAAAAAGATGTACCCAGATAAAAATTGACGCAAAACCCATCGCGTGAACATAATTTCATTTTTCGCTATCGAATCAATGAAAGATGGAAAGAGGAATTAAAAAATCTAGAATAAAGAAAAAGTCTTTTCCGGGATAAAGAAAAGCTTGAGGCTCGAAAAAAAATTACGAAAGATCCGAGTCTTCAAAGAGAGAAAAATAAAAACTTACCATGCTTTTGTGAGAACGATTATGATTTATGATTAATTCTTCAATTACAAACAAATTCACTGACGCATTCCTCGCTTTGAAACAATGAAAAGGGCCTTCTACTTGTGTAAAAAAAAATTGTTTATCCTTCTTAATGCAAAAGCTTTTTGAGAAAATTAAACCACAAAAAAATCAATATTTGGTAAAACTTTCTATGCATAAAAAATTTCAAAGATCAGTGAAAAGTATGGAATCTTTTTTAACATCGATTTTATCTCTTATAAAAAAAATAATAAAGGGTTTGTTATAAAATTTCGAGAGTTATCAATAAGACTAACGAATTCTTGAATTTTTGCCAAGAATGTTTCGCAAAACTTTTTTTTATCATAACAAAGACCCCAAGGGATGAAAGGATCTTCAAGGATGAAAAAAATGAAAAAAAGAGCTTTGTGCTTCGATCGAAAGAAAAAAAAAAAAGAAAAACGTGCTTTTGTGGGAACGACAGGCACATGTTCTCGGGGATGAGAAAAAAAAATGAAAATCCGGCCAGTAGGCAGTATTTGCTGGTGGGGTTGTGAAAGACCGTGTCAACGGTTTTATTGACAATCGGTCAGAGCCAGACGCCTTGCCTCGCTGTGGTGCCGGCTGCTTAAGGGGGTTTCGGTGCGACACGAGACGAGAGAAGGATGCGAGTTTCGCGAGGGTCACGGTGGACGACAGGGGGGCGAGAGATCGCCGGGTCATAAATGTAAGCCGTGCGCACAGCGCCCGGAAACGAGAGTCCGTTTCGCCCTCGCAATGCGGCACGAGCGCGACAAAATGAGAGAAATTCGCGAAACAGCGAAAAAGAGAAACGAGAGAAAGAATAAAAAAAAACAGTCAAAGGGAAAAAAAGAGGAGGATAAAAAAAAAACACTTATCGTTGTACGAAACACCGGCGAGTAAATTTTCCGGCTCCATTCGTTCCTCGCCAGCGACGCTTTTTTAACTCATCCTTTTTGTTTGTCAAAGAAAATAATTTGAAAAAAAATTTCCTTGTCATTAAAAAAATCAATTAAACATCAAATAAAACCTTTATATTATTTTCGTATATGAAAGCATATGAAAAATTTCTATCATAGAAAAATAATAATATGTATGAAATATTAAATAATTCTTTTAATTTTATTTACAAGTACTTTTAAAAAAGGACGTCACAGGTGACTTCCTTCTTTAAAATTATTCCTGAATTCGATACAAAGATTTATTCAATATTTTACACATAATTTGTTTTCATAAAATATTGATTTTTGCACATAATTCGAATATAATTTTGATATAATAAATAACTTAAATAATCATTTCTGTCTCCTTATCATAAAAAAAAATTCTGAAAAGCTTGAAAATATATGAAGCCATCATAAAACCAAGGATAAATGCTCCTGAAAAGAAAAGGTATTAAATTACTCAATAGCAACAATTACAGATTTATGCACGTGAAAAAAAAAAAGTAATCGATAAACTTCTAATAATATCACATAGTCGCGAATTCTTTTCCATGCCGAGCCCTATTTAATATCGTCCTGTCGACAGCGATGTACACGTGTAATTGAGGATAATATCCCCCGAACGAGTATGAAACGCGTCGTCCAAACTGGAACGCCAGAAGTGCCGCCTACAGCCCTCGCTAAAATTGACGTAGGATTCTCCAAGCAAATAGCCATTTTTCCAACCTCTTTTTTTTCCCTTGTCATTTTCATTTTTTTTGTTTTTTGTACTCTGGCCCTTCGAGCTCGGCGCCAACTGGCAAGATAAGCTCGATTCACTATCTGCTCCTACCAATCTCACCTTCATTCTCATCCTATGCGTACATACCACACAGAAACACGCACGTAAGTGTGTCACCCTTTTCCTCGACGAGGCCACCCGAGACATCCATTTGAAAAGTGTTAGGCTCCCGATTTTACTCAAATTCGCTTTTGCCTACCTTCTTTTCTTTCCCTCTCCCTCTCCCACCCCCTTCGCACTCTCTCTCCGGAGAGAAGAGTGTGTATATATTTTTCGCGGGGATTTCACGGTGTCGCGGGTCTCAATCTTCAGTGAAGTCGCCCGAATCCAACGATCGTGACGAATGCGAGTAGCATTAAGCTAATGCGACAGGCGAAATCTCGAGTTCCAGAGGATGACATACGATCGAGTCCCGAACGTATTTTTTTATTCATTTTAACGGTCGGGGTGGGATCAGAGCCGGTGGGGTAGCTAACATGACCGTTTACGGTATTGTCGAACGGAAACAGATTATTAATCGCACCGTAATTCGTGTTTGACTTTTTATTGTTGTTGTTGTTCTTGTTGTTGTTGAGATTAGGATTGTTGATGGGAAACTTGTCGGAATCGACGGAACCGAATCCGGTCTCGTCCTCCTCGTCGTAGAAGGGAGGAAGTCCTATCGTCTGCGTTCGCGCCGAACCCGATATACCTGCGAACACACCCGCGTACATAAACCCCCCTGAAGTTGTCATCGGTCCACGAATAACGCCTGGGAAGCAGTTGGGGCTTTTCCGGAATATTTGGGAAATTTTTTTGAGTCTTTATGATTTTTTTGACAGCCTGGATTACGAGGATGAGAAATATCGAATTTGTTTATTCGTTTTACTTTTCCTCTGTAATGACAAGTTAACTATTTCTTTTCTCCATCGGATTATCAACTTTTCGTCACGGTTGGAGTATTCTTCAATTGCTTAAAACGTATTCGGGCATACGAAGAAAACGTAGAATTGACAGACTTCGTAAGAAGGATATGTTAAATCCGGATATTTTTATTCCATTATTCTTTAAAAAACATAAATCGATCTGTATTTCAGATCTCAATAACAAGAATATTTGGATGACAAATTTTTGTAAGATCGTTTTAAAAATTATTTTAAAAAGAACTGTTTTGTAAAAAAAAATTGAATTGAGTCATCGTACCAACGACAATTGTAAAAGTATATTAACAAAAATAAGAATTTCGTATCAATATAACATTTTTTTTATTAAGGAGTCTTTTCTCTTTCCAGTCAACATTTCAGCGAAAGGCAATTTCAACTGACTTGGTTTAAAAAAAAATAATTTCAGCTTAATAATAAAATATTCTCTTTGTTCTTGTGTTGTTTCAAAAATGAAAATGTCAAACAATTTTGTTCATCCAATAACTCAACAATTTCTGAATCAGTCGAAATTATTTTCGAATAGTTTCCAAAAATGTTTGACTGATCAAAATTACTTTTGAGCGACGAAAAGTACGTAAAATTATTTTTAAAAAATTGAAACAATAATTGTTTTTAATTGAAAAATTTTTCAAAACCACTCAACGACAAAATCGTAAAGAAAAGCCGAGTTCAAAATCAAACCGTTTTTCACGATATCCGAGAAATCCAATTCTCGATAGATGGAAGCCAAAAATCCATTTCCGGGCTACACTCGAACCAAATTCCGGACATACTCGAAGCCTGAAGCTACGGGTACACGCGCAGCGAATTAAATCGATCGGGAAGGAAAAAAATTTCCGAGTGGAAAACCCTGTGTCCTACGGGCTCGTTGAGAGGCCTAGGGTTGTAAGGACCAGGTAAAGAGCATCCTCCGGCAACTTCCCTTGCTATTACCGGCGGGCTATCTTCATCGTTACTGCTACATAAAAGAGCAGTAGCAATAGTCCTGGCAGCGGCACCAGTAAGAAGAAAAGTAGCGCGAAGAAGATGGAAAGGGAGCATAGAAGTGCCATTTATGCGAAGGCAAAGGAAAAATATATATAGAGGTGAAGGAAATCTTGGGGGGCGAGACAGGAGACAGTCCCCAAGGCGAAAAACAATGGCGGCGAAACACTCGCGAGCTCTCACCGATGTGTATCCGGTAAGTGATGCCCGAAGATGAAGAAAAAGGAGAATTATATATATAGTTCATATATACAGGGTGACCGGAAATTCGACCTATTCCTTCAAAGGGATTATAGTAGAGGTAATTTGCAACAAAAAATATCCCATCAACTGGAGGTTGGAAATTGATGGTTATTGAGATATTAATGTTTTTACGTTTTCTGAAGAATTTCCTGACTTTCTGCCTAAAATAAAAAATTATGAAAAAAATACGCTATTATAAACAACGATTTGATACTTTTCTGAGAGACCAAGA
>JAPYZJ010003887.1:0-21961 GCA_030522765.1 Ophioninae sp. B BG-2022a | reverse complement strand
ACCATCGATTTTTGCCAATTTTTCCATACATACCCCTTTGCCTCTTTTTTTGCCATTTTTCAAGTGGACTTTCCGGGAAAACTATACGAGATATCGATATGAATCCAACGCCATTATTTAAGTCAGGCAAAAACCTTTTCCAAACACACCAAATAAATCTCCATAGCTACTAAGAAGATTACCCTACGACCTTTTGAAATTTCGTGATTTTCGAGATTCTGGAAAAGTGGCCGGGAAAGTCGAAAAATATTTTTTTCCGTTTTTAAGCTCTTAAAAGGGTCTATGTAATCAGAAATTTTCCGCTGATTACGAATATGCCCGAGTTTTTGCAGAAAGTGCAAAATTAGACTGGGAAAATGCGAAAAACCTTTTTAAAATATTTTTTCGACATTTTCCCCTAGAAATGGAGAGTTTAAGACGAATTAAATGGTGGATTTATCTTCAAGGTACAAAAATACACCGTCATGGACCTGCGATATGACACTAAACGTCTAAATATAATAATTATTTCGAGGCTAAGCCTGCTAAAAGGGCGCGCCTGATTGGCTGCCTTAAAAAATTAATAACAATTCAGGGGTTGATCCGGGAACCGTAAATGCTGATATCAATGGCCTCAGAATTTCACGGCCAACAGCCCATTTCAAGGATAACATTCTTACGTGGAACACCCTGTATATATATAAAATGAAATGGTGCATTATTGGCGCAGCATGTACACAAGTACTGGTACTTGCACCCTGGGGCTCGAGGGCGTGCGCGAGACTTCCCTCTTTCTCGTCTTCTCTCAGCGTCCGTCCGTTTGTCCGCGTCTCCTTCATCTCCGAAGAGCTCAGATCGTCCGTTGATAAAGACATTTCGCGATACCGATGTTGCATTAATCGATGGCCTTTATGGGGTTAAGGACGCGGTATTAATCACACTGACTGCCGGACATTATACTGCACACGCAGTATAAGCTGCGAGGTTCCTACCTCGCGTGCTCCGCACGCCTCATCGCTTTTGTTTAAAGAAAAAAACGAATTTCCTTTTTTATTTGTGTGGTGCAAAACTAAGACGAAGGTTGTGATGCCGGATGACTATTCGTTTCTCTTGTTTGTACCTTTGGATTTTTCTTTGTTTTTTTTTTCATTTTGATTTTCTCTGGTTTTTAAAATATTTTTCTAATTTTTCTAATATTTTTAATATTTTTATATTATTCATATTATTTGTATTTTTTAATTTGAGTTTATTTTTTAGATCTATTAAATGTATTCAATATTTTAAATATTTTAATATTATCATATTTAAGTTTTTATTTTTACTTTTAATTCCAAAAATATTTGTAACATTTTTATCTTTTCTCGCATCTTTTATATCATTCAGATTATTTGTATTTTTCAATATTTCTATAATTGAAAAAAAAAGTTTTATTTTTCATATTCTTCGGATGTTGTATATATTGAAATATCCTTAATTAAATAATTAATTGCAACGACAAATAAAAATTATGTTTAATATTGACGTAACGCTCAACATATATATATATACTCAAGCCTGCTCGTAGATGGCGAGAACCGCCGATGAAATAATGAAAAGGGAATTGTTTTACATCGGTTGGTGAGGTATACTAGCATAAATAAATATAAAGGAGGATACGGGTGGCTAGGAGGACTCCACAGTCGAACCGGTCCATTTACGAACCGGTCCATTTACGAACCGCGCGCTAATTACTGTCCATCAAGTTTTTTTCACCCCGTCCAGACTCTACAGGATTTTATAAATACTTCGAAGGCACACGTCCACGCGTATCGGACGCATTTGCGCCCGATATCAACTAAAAAAAAAATGATGACAGAAAAAAGTGAAGGGAGAGTTGGCCGTTCGGCTCATCGCGAAGAGATCAAACGTTCTTTTCCTCTCGCTTGCTTTCCGAGACGATAGGGGAAGAAAAGCTCGAGGAACTAACAAACTCGTCAGTTGTGTGTGACGTCATCGCGTCGGACACGAAATCATATATTTCAATATATATATATTAATATATTATATGCACTATAATATATATATATATATATTTGTGAGAGTTTATGTATGGAGTCACGCTTGAATATTATATTATAATGTACTTCAGAAAATATACATATATAATACATCATAAAATTTTCATGTGATATATTATATATTATATGTCATTGCACGTATTATTATAATAATAATTATATTACTTTTATTATATTTTCACATTAATATTATAATATATTATATTATATTATAGAATATATATGAATATATTATATAGTATCATTTATGTTATTATATTATAATATTAATATAATAATATAAATCGATATATTATATATTTATGTATATAGTACGAGGTATTATATTATAATATTCAAGTGTGAGTCCATACACAAACTATCACATATACATATAAAAGAGTAAAAGAGAAAATCCTGGAGTTCCACCTCCTTCGCTCGCCCGTTTCCTTTTTCGTTAAAGAAGTTATCCGAACGAGAGTTTTTTCCTCGGCGTCGCGCCGCGAACAAGATCGCCGCCTTTGCGTCCTCCCCGTCAACGAGAAATTCCCTGCCCGTATGTACATCGAACCGAGCGCGCGCCAAAAAACAAAAAAATCATCGACGCGTACTCCACTCGATTCGATAAAAAGAAATACAAATAAATAAAAATAGATGAAAATAAATGTAAGAGAATAAAAATGCTCTCCAGGACGCTCCCACAGGATTTCCCCGAGGCGACGGAGGGAAAAGAAATCGAAAGGAAAAAAGGTAAGTACGAGATCAGACGATGAGCTGATGAAAGAGTGGCGGGGGGGATTGGACGTTTCAGGAACCAGATGATGAACCAGCTCTCAAGGGGGATCAAACGGACTCGAGGTTGCAAAAAGTACGAAGAAAGAGCCCGAGACACAAGGATAAATTAAATATTTATTATTTTGTATAATTACCATTGTTATATAATTACGTTCGTTTCATAAAAAAATAGAAATACGAAAAAATTTTATAATTTTAGTTGACGTTAATTAATTATCGTTAATCTTTACGAATCATGAAATTAATTGTATTATTCGCACAGGATAGTTTTTTTACATTTGTTCGATTTTGCTATTTATTTATTTCGAGGTAAACTTCATTTTTATTATTATTATTATTAAAGATCAATAATAATAATATTTTATAATGATTATTAAATAAGAATAATAAAAAGATTTTTTTTATTGGAAACCAGAAACGTATAAATCCGTTGGATGCACGAGAGAACGAGATAACTCGGGGTGAAGGTGGAGAATGCCTCTCTCTCCGCCGGAAGTCCGAAGGCAAGGGCGTCGTGATCGATTTTTCGTCGGGGAAAGAATGCACACGATGCGAAAGATGAGGATTGGCTGAAAGAGAGGGAGAAACCTTTTGAATCGGGAAGGGCAAAACGATGCAATTACAATGCCAGACTGGAAGGTAGTGAGAGTAAGCAAAGAGATAGAGTGAGAGAGGGGGGGGAGAGAGAAAGGGTTATATCCCGCGCATGTCTCTTGCAGTATGCACGACGGGCCACCCAGCTGGTGCAGGGAACTTGTCCTACAATATCTTCCGTCACGGCGGTCTCCTTTATGAAATCACCTTCGATCGCCGAGACAAACACCATATAGCGGCGACGACAACGTCCACGGGGAGAGTACCGAGCCCCACAATCACAATTCCGATGCGCACTGGATGCAGCACACATTCTCATCTCTTTTATTCCTATAGGTATCGTGGAAAGTTATTTCGAAGCCAAGAGGTTATTTCGAGGACCGTTCTCGAAATGACATGTAGTCCCGATAGTCAACATTCGTAATATCTCATTGGCTCCGAACTACCATTTTTATAAAGGGTAGTTCAGAGCCTTAGCTGGTAATGTTACTTCGAGGACTCTACGGTCCTCGAAATCAATGGTTAGGTAGACATCGAAAGAACCTTCCAGAGAACTGCCAGATGCTCCGATAGTCAACGGCCTCCTTGATGTGACAGGTCCGGAGTATATATCTTTTGCCCACATATGCAAATCTTCGAAGGTAGATTACCATATGGATCGAGAACCGTCTTTTGACGTCCCCGGTGACTACGACACGAACTCCTTCCTCCGGCTATCTTTTTCTTATCTGCATACTTTGATGGAAACGAGTTTTGCCGAGATCGGCTTTAAAAGTACTCTACTCCATGCACGAAATGTTCGAATCAGGAATGTAGACTTTTGGATGTTTTGGGTTTGGTGAAAATAGAGCTGTGCTGATTTGAGGTAGGATGGAAGTGATGAGAATCTTGGAAGGAATGATGGTGGAGTCAGTAAAATGAACTTTTATTGGTAATAATCCAATTGCCATGTTTCTAGGCAGTTTGGAGGAGCTGTTTTGGAATTGCTAGAAAGAGGCAATTGGGTTGACGAAACTGCTGAATCTGCAGACTGGTGGGATCGAGAATGATGCCTGATTGACTGAACCCAAACAAACCCAAACAAAACAACCTTTTATTGGTAGGACTCCAATCTACAGATATCTAGGCAGCTTTTAGGAGCCGTTTCGGGATGTCTAGAAACAGGCAATTGGGGTAAAGCTATTTGATTTCCATACCCAGACTTTGGGCCCCACGAGTCATCATGGACCAAGTCTAGCACAAGGCTGATGACATTTTTTTTCACCAAAACGGACTGGAGATTGCCATCCAATCCAATAAAGACTGCTAATAGGTGTCCAGGCCTGATTTACTGAAAAGGAACTGGACATAGGGGAAGACGATGAAGGTGTTGGTGGTGACGAAGGCGATGACTGGAGACGCCTCGTTGATAGTTGGGGTCACCAGTGACTGTTACGTCTCAACGTTTAAGAGGTCCTTCCTCTTGCGGCGTGGGTAAAGTATCCACCCAAACAAACCCAAACAAACACATCCAAATCAACTTCACGCAGTCGCTGCATCCTTTGATGCTGATCCTTTGCGTGCCCGATAATTTCTCGAACAAACAACGGGCAATCGTTAACGTCACAGCGTCTCGTTTTATGCGTTACGACTCTATGAGACGAGTCTCTCTTCCTCTCGTTTTTCTCACCGCGAGTCCGCCGGACACGCAAAGTTGGGCCTGGGGTTGCGCAATGAGTGTCTGGACCATTTACTCCTCGCTGAGACCCAGAAGGGCGCAAGTCCGGCCACGAAACACACTCCCAAGGCACCCGAAGCAACCCTCGCTTCCATCAGGAATCACCATCGGACCTGGATTCCTTTGTAGGCTGGTTGAGTCGAGAGGTAACCAAGAGAGGCTATAAACGTCTGGAACTTCGATTTAGGGCTTGGACGCCGGCTAATTTCGCGCGTGGGCATTTAAAAATCAGGAGAAGAGAACTGGCGAGTCTCATTGTTGAACTTGGTCTATCCCTTTTGTTGCTTCCACGCTCATCCGAGATCCTCTTGTCCTCCTGATTCTCCATTCACTGCCTTTATCATTGTTTGGGTTTGTTTGGTCTAGCATTATTTTTTCAGAGGGTTTTAAGGGGGAGTTGGATGTTTAAAGGGAATATAACAGGAAGATGAAGGTTTAAAGGGCGTTAAGGGGACCGTTTAGGTTTCCGGATATTTTGAAAGCGATTTAAGGTGGTTGAGGTTTCAGGCTAGAGTCGAGTTTAAGGGGGAAGTTTCCCATTGGAATTTAGAGGAAGCTGAAGGTTTAAGCACTTTAAGAGGCAGATAAAAGTTCAAAGGAAAGTTAAGGGGGAAACATTCTACACCGATATGTTGAGGTGGGAATCCTTTTGGAACCCTGGAGTGAATTCCAACTTAGAAAATTATAATAACTTCCACTCTCTCTCTCTCTCTCTCTATCTCTATACCTCTGCTTCTCTTTCCCTCGTTTTGGCTCGTGGAACGCCACCAACCGATAAGAAGACGATGTAGGAAGCTGGAAGGCGATACTGCTTGGGTTCGTACCGGCACTCTCGCAAAGTGAGAAGGCGAATTATTCCCGTGCCTTTTAATTGACCCGATTAGTAACTCGCTACGTTGAACAAGAGCGAGAGCTAATGGGCGTCACGGTTCGCCGGCTGGCTTTGAGCCATCTGCGGCAAGGGAAAAAAAAAGAAGGGGCTGATGAAGGTTGAGAGGGGGGGGGGGTTGGAAAGATGGTGGCAGATTTTTTTCACATTTCCGGTCTGCATCTCCTAGAATCGTCGTGACCAAATACGTCATCGATCCTCTCTGCCGCTTAAGTGGACAAGGTGATGATCTCTTTTCCTAATTAACTTTTTTTTAATATCTTTTCGCCTCTGAAGGTCTCGATCGAACTTTGCTTTAATTGCTGCGATATCACCGTTTTTTTTTTGTTTTGTTTTTTTTTCACTTTAAAATCCGAGTTTTGATCAATTCGACGAACGGTTTTCGAATTCGATGAAGTTTTTGGGTTATTTTTTAGATTTTTTTTTTATTATTATTGGTTTGTTTGGTTATTAATTAGGGAAAAATGCTATTTTTGAAAAAGTAAAATTGGAATTATTTCTCGTTTTAATGGTCGTAAATAATGACCTGGCGAAGAAAAGTCATCACGATTCGTTGAAGAGATCCACATTTTTTTTCGAAAGAATTGAGAAAAATAGAAATATATTTTTTTTTGTTTTTCTGAATTTTGAAAATATTTACTCGCGATCTTTTCAGCCATTTTTCATCGCACAAAATATTTGTAAAAAGGATTTTCCTTCAGAAAACTAGTAGTTTGAATACACTCTATAGATATATATGTATATATATTTCGTCGATTGCAAATATCAAGCATCGCTGCAAATTATGAAACGTCGAATCGCCGATAATCCATACGGTGATTAATGACCGAATGACTCGACATGTAGATCTGGGAAACAAGTTTTAAGCAAGATCTATTGCGGCTCCGCGTTGTCTCGATAATATTGTTGGGGCATTATCCGTTTGCTGCGTGCTAAGTTAACTTAAAAAAAAAAAAAAAAAAAAAAAACAAAAAAGGAGAGGCAAGAAATAAAAAATAAACGAATCGTGGAATTTTCGCGAGCATTATATGCAATAACGATTGAAATAATAATAATAAGTAATAATAATAATAGAATAACTAAAAATATGAAATAAACAATAATTTTAGTAGTTATTGATAACTTTAATAATCATTATAAAATTAATATCATTATTATTATCGACCATTTATAACAAGCGGAGCTTTTACTAATAAAATTAATAATAAATCAATAAATATATTAAATTTGTATATATATATATATATATATATTTGTTTATAAATATATTAGTTATACATATATTTATTAATTAGTAAAATGACATTAGATGCATACTAATAATTTAGAAAAATAATAATGGCAATGATATATATGTATATTTACGATATTTTAATATATAATTATATTTCTCGATAAATAATGTTTAAAAAAAAGATATCAACAATAATCATTCTCATCGTGGCGTGCACGAACGAATGCACAATCGAAGATGAAAAAAAAAAATTTATCCGTGCACTCGAGCATAATGAGCACTTGGATTGAGCATTGTATCATACTACAACATAATAATATATTCAACGGTTCCGCTTTGCGAGCATACATTTTATCGATCAATACTTAATTACATGCGTTGTTGTTACACATTTTTACGTATCGGTATGACCAATTAAAATCCTGTCGTTGGTACCACCATTATCGTCCGGCTCTAATTCTTCTCTAATTGTTTTCCATTCATCCACACACGCGCACGAAACTCACGTGTACGCGAAACCTACCGTGAATTATAAATTAATTGGCGAGGCGAGAAAAAGAAAAAACGATTCCCGGACATATTTGACTTCTTAATCATTCGGCTTTTTATTTTTTTTTTATCCGCTTATATATATACATGTATATATATAGTGGAGCATTAAATAGATAAACGATTAAGTTAACAAATAAATCAATAAATATTTAAATAGATACAAAAATTAATGAATAATATATTAATTATTCAGGGCTGCAATTTTCAGTTATTTTATTTATTATGTTTATTATAAATAATAAATATAAATAATAAATATTTATAAAACCAAGTGTGATAAATTTAATTTACTATTGTTCTAAAAAAAAAGTTAAAAAATCTCCATGTACGATTTTATACCAAATCAAGGCCCAAATTCGAAAGCGAAATAAAATAACTAAAAATCGATACAAAATTGGGGTTTCCATTCGAAACGTCCTGAAAAATTAGCACTGTCAGAAATGTAACGTTTATGCGTCGATCAATAAACGCCCCCGCGTTTCTCAGCCGTCCTTTTTATCACTTTCGAGAAGTTGCGTTACCGCTTCAGAAATGTTGTTTGCGCACGCATTGACGGTGTCGAGAATCTTCGAAGATCGAGAATCTTTCGTGTCGAGATCCGAGTACTCAGATATTCGCTTCGGACGCGATAACTTCCCATTACCAACGACATTACATTTTATATATAAACGTAGATGCTTTCAAAAACAATATATATATATATATATACATATATATGCATATATGTATATATTTATATATATGCTTGTCACTCGAAGTGTCGAAGCGTTCGCAGCTTAAGGTCCTTTTATTTGCGATCGTCGGATGTGCGCATGCGTACCGGTTCGCGCAAGGCCCTCGGGCTAACCTACAACACTTCTCGGGAACGATAAATTAATCGGGAGGCTTCATGGCGAGGGCTTCGATAATTAATCATCGCTTTAATACGAATTTAACGTTTCGCTAACGATCCGAAGCATAAACGTCACGCTACCGCAACGCCATCTATCTATTTGCATTTGCATATCGACAAAATCAACATGTGTATATATATACAAATTAAGGTTTGTTTGGGTTATTTTTATTTATGTGTATATATATATATATATATATATATATTTATAAAAATAAATATTGTAGGTGTATATAAATATTTTATAAATAAAAAAAAGAATAGAAAAAAATTTCAATATTTCGCCACTGATATTAAACGAAATAAAATAAATAATTGGCCACTAAAACAAAATCCAAATTTGAAGAAAAACATACATTTCACGAAAGAAAAATAAATCGATGAAACAAAGAAGAGCAACTAACAGACTAATGAATTAAAGATAGAGTAGTCAATTTGAATGAAATCAATATGAGGACAACCGTGAAATAGACTGCGGATTTAAAGGGTTCGATTTTTTCACCGAGTGAAAAAAAAAATCACATGAATATATTAATGTTAAAAAAAATGAAAACTGCAGTGGAGTTTACTATCAGGAAGATCAGGTTGCATAAATGCTTAGACCTCGTCAAACTTTTTCTCATCTTTTTTCGTTTATTCAATCGTTTTTTTGTTTTTAATACATTCCTGTAACTGGGTGCAGAAATGTGAAGGTATTTATTTAAGGGTGCGATTGCAGATCTGGTGCAGAAGAGAGAAGGAAGAGAGAGAGGGTTTTGATTTGAAAGAGAGACGGAGAGAGTGAATTAAAATTCGAGGAGGATGAGTTATCTAACGATCGTTGGTTAGAAACTGCGATGTTCGCGCCAGTAATGCGAAACTATTTACTCGTCATGCAGATGACCGGTAGCTGATTCTCTCTGCTACTTTGCCACGTTTGTTTTCTCCCCTTTTTTTCTCTTTTTCTCTCTCTCCCTTTTTCTCTTTTTCTCTTTTTCTCTCTCTCTCTTTTTCTCTCTCTCTCTCTTTTTCTTTCTCTCTCTCTCCTCTTTTTCTATTTTTCTCTCTCTCTTTTTCTCTCTTTTTTTCTCTCTCTCTCTATTTTTCTCTCTTTCTCACTTCCTCATTTCCGTGATGCAGAAGGTTGAGAAATTCTCTCTCTCTTTCTCTCTCCTCGTCTCGAAAGAGACTCGAGCCTGCGGGTTTCATTACCCCAATAAATTATAACTCGAGAAACGAGAGAGCAAGCACGGAACGCGCGCGAATCATGGTGAAAAAAAAGGAGAGAAACAGACAGAGAGAGAGGGAGAGAGAACTAGAAGATTTTTGCCCGGGAGAAGGAACGAGAAAATCGGATTAGTCACTCAGGAGCTAATTATGCACGCATACATTTATATAACTATGCGAATGTATATTTTATATTCAAATAAGCAAGCGTACCTTCGCCTTTTTTTATTCCCAGGCTAATAGTCAATGTTTGATATCGGAGATGGGGATAAATTGTACATGTACATATTTATATATATCATTCAATGATAATATAATAAATTATACGAATATACATATATGAAATTTGATTATTTACCAATTATTTTTTATATTTATTTTATTCACATTTTATTTTATTTAAACAATTTTTTTTATTTAATTCCATTTGTGTTATTTTACGAAAATACTCCCTGCTATGGGGTGTTTCGTATTCGGAATTTAAAAAGCTTCATTCTCATGTGCTCGGAATAAATGTTTGGTTTTTTTTTCAAAATGCGTTATTTTTTCGGACCCACATTTTTGAAGACAAAATTCCGGCACATTTTTTTTCAAAGAGGGTTTGGGAAACCATTAAGAATCGGATTTTTTTCAGTCCCTGAATCATGGTGCAAGAGCCTTGAAAAAGCATGGTCAAAGAAAAGTCACCCTGTATATAAACATATAAATATATATATTTAAAAATGTGGGTTAAGGGGGTTTGAAAAAATGGGAATTTTATTTTGTAACCCTTAATTGAGTACCTACTTTTAGAGAGATGAACTTTCGAGACACTTGTTAAAATATGAGCCTTTAATATTAATATTTAAAGGACCCTCAGGGGTATTTTCCATTTCCCATGCTATTAGCATGGAGAAATCTGCGCTTGGAAATCTTCGATGCTGGGATTCTCCAATGTATGTACATTCAAGCACGAGGTAAGACGAAATACTTGAAACAGTCGAGTGGCTTATACCGAGAGTCTTTGCGCATGCGAACACGAACGCGGACTCGCCCAAAGCGTATATCCGTTGGACAACTTAATTTCAAAGTATCATGAATGCGATATCTCTCCATCTCTCTCTTTCTCTCTCAAGTCTCCAGCATTGGTCAACGAGAGTGACGGATCGTCGACAGGACGAAGGGCTCGTAGGAGGAAGGGCCGCAAGGGACTCAAAACAATAACAAAAAAGACGAAATAAAAATGAAAAAGTAATTAAAAAAATTAAGACGATAATTTTTTTGGAACGATAAAGGGAGCTTTCATTGTTTTTTGAAAAATATTGATTTATTTCTGAAGTAATTTACAGTAAAATTAATAAAAATAAAATGAAAAAATCAAATCAAATGAGACAATACAAATTATAGAATTAACAAAGTAAAATAAATAGAAATTAAACTTGGAGTAAAAAGTTGCATAAAAAAGCACGATTATAAGCTAAAACTTAACATAACGTAAAATGAATATAAAACTAAAAATAAAAATGATACGAATTAAAAAAATGAAAATAAGAGAGAGAAAGAGTGATGATGATAATGATGATGATGATGATAGAATTTATTATGACCTAGTTAAACTTTGGAGCAAGAAATTAATTTAACAAAAAGAGGAAAACATAAAATTACGAACAAATTACAACAAATTTCCAAACATGTAAATTTACAATAAACATATAAAATTACAAATAAATTACAACAAATTCACAAACATTTAAACTTTAAAATAAACATGTCCAATTACAGATAAACATGTAAAATGACAAAAAAAGAGAGAGAGAGGAGAAAAAAATTTCAAAGGGATATCGCGTGACAACGATCGATCGACGATTTTGATCCCAAGAAGAAAAAGGAAATGAAGCATAGAGAAAGGGAAACGGGGGGGATGCCTCTTAAGGGATCGTTCAGTGATCTTTCAGATCTTCGATCTCTCTTCGACATTATTCCTCCTCTCAGCGGCCTTGTACGGTTGCACCCTCCACCCTGGAGCTCGCCTGAGCCACCTGCTGCCCTCTTCCCCCCTCCCTCTTAACCTCGTTCCATCATCTTCCATTTTTTTCTTCCTCCTTCTTCCTTTTTTCGATCTCGTTTTTTCTTGCTCCGATCCCTTGCCTTTTTCGCGAGTCCAGCTTTCGTTTTTATTCATCGTCTGTGTCGAGTCGACAGTTTTTCCTCTCTCCCTCTCTCTTCTCTTTTTCCTGTTTTTTTCGTTCGACAAGCCCTCATTTTTTTTTTTTGACATTTTTTTTCGTCGAATGATTGGAGCAACGAAAAATCTAATGATGGATTTTAAGGTGGTACGTGAATGAATTTTACCGTTGTCTAGTAAATTCCCTAGTGAATTCCCTACTTCCTTAAGGAGTACGTAAAATTGACCAGTAACGCATACTCCTTTTAGGCCAACGTGAAAAACCAATTTGTCGCTTTGTTTGGGTTTGTTTGGGTTTGCATATGACGATTCCGGTTGAACGTCAGCACGTTACACTGGAATCATCACCAACCCCCCCCCTCCTCTTCCCTCTACCTCGTAATTCCCTTTTTCTCGTAATTCTTGACTACGAGACTCGCACTGGTCGGATTTAAGGGGGAGATCGGTGCGTGCGTGCGAGAAAAGATCGCAGCGCGATCTGGTAACGTCGAGTGTGCGGAGCGGAAAAGATGGAGCGCGGCACACGCGGCGTCCGGCAAAGCAAACACGATCTGATCCGCGATCTCGTCTCTCTCTCTCTCTCTCTCTCTTGGTCTTTTCCTGCTGGCGTGTGGTGGCCGATCTTTGCTCCGGCCGCTTTGAGAGAAGCGGCCCGCGACGCTCCTCGGCTGCCCCCTATGGCGGCCCGTCGCGCTAAAAACGGCCCGGCGCTCTTCCCGCCTCGGGAAGCAAAGAATCTCGTGCGCGCGCAACGACCACGTACTCTTGCGTCCGCGCGGACCCCTACGCCCTTTCGTCTCCAAGCTTCTCACGTCCCAGTACAATAAAGGCCAAAAGCGAAAGATCCTAAGTTTTAATCTCAATTTGTCTTTTTTTTGGTTTTTTTTTGGATTTGCTTTTTAGCGTTTTTTTGGGAACGAAAGTTTGAAGACTTTTTCTTGGATTTTTAACGGTGAAACGATCGGGAAAAGTTTAGCTTGAGTTAATGGGAATTTAGATCTAGGGGAAAAGAAGGGAAATTTCGAAAAACTATTTTTTGAGAATTTTTTAGAATGGTTATTCTGAATAAAAATTGTAATTATTGTACGGAAATATTTTTGGAATATTTTTTTGAATAATGCGAAAATATTTTTGGAATATTTTTTTGAATAATTTGAAAATATATTTGTAAAATATTTTTTTGAATAATCTGAAAATATTTTTGGAATAATTTTTGGAATAATTTGAAAATATTTTCGGAATATTTTTTTGAATAATTTGAAAATATATTTGTAGAATATTTTTTTGAATTATTTGAAAACATATTTTTAGTATATTTTTTAGGTAATAACAAATATTATTTTCGGTGTATTTTCTGGGGATTCTAGTAATGATTTTTAGCACTGTCGACTCGCAAGTCGAAGGTAATTCAGGTAGAGATGGAATAAAAAGAGAGAGGGGTTGGGGGGGGGGGGGCGAGATTCATTGGGAGGGTCCAAGATGCGTCCTCGAGGCAAGTAAAATATACTTTTGGCCGGTAGTGTTCGCCATATACACGTACGGGCAAGAAGTTGAAGCTGCAGCTGGAACGGGGCTGCGCGACGTCTGCTCTCGGAGGACGAGATATTCAGCGTGCCGTGACCGCATACTTTCCGACCCGAGCTCTTCAACTTCCTCCTTCTTTCCCCCCGTTGTTCCGCGCGCCAGGAAAAATCCCCGTATCAGAGATATGCTGTGAAGAATTCGAAAACGCGACGCTCCAGTTCGGGCTGAAGAGTGAAAAAAAAAAAAATGACGCGGCGAACGTCCCGGGAATGTTGCAAAGTGCGCGCGTAAAAAAAGGAAAGAAATATGCGAAACGCGCCGCGGTAGGAAAAAACTTTGGATCGCGGAAGAACGATAAAAATTCATGGAGAGGAAAATTGGAGAACAATGCTTTAGTGGATTGAAGGAAAAAGTAATTTCTTGATTGCAGACGAGTGTCGGTTGTTTAATTGGGATGGACGGTGATGATGATGATGACGATGATGATGATAATGGTAACGATTTTAATCAAGATAATGATGATAATGATAACGATTTTAATGAAGATTGTGATGATGATTATGGTAATGATTTTAATGAAGATACTGTTGATAATGACGATGATGATGATTTTAATGAAGGTACTGTTGATAATGACGATGATGATGATTATGGTTATGATTTTAATGAAGATAATGATGATTATGGTAATGATTTTGATGAAGATAATGATGATAATGACGATGATGATGACTGTGATGATAACGACGATGATGAAGACTATGATGATGATAACGATGACGACTATAATGATAAAGATCATAATGATAATTATAGCGATCACAAAGAAGATGTTGATGATGATAATAGTGATGATGTTGATTAAGATAATGATGATGACGATAACGATAATGATGATGATCATAATCACGATAACGAACCTGTCGACGATAAGAAGACGATAAAAATGCGACAGGCAAGTGCGATCGCGTGGAAAAAAATAGTCCCCGCGAGAGGAGGGAAGAAGAGTTTAACGAGAAAGATCGCGAGAGAGAGAAATGGAAGCCCTTGACAGAAAGTGGATCCATGAGTTACGTCCAAGATGTCCTACAGTTCAGGACATGCCTGTGTATATATACATATATATATATATATATATATATATATATATATTTGTATGTTTCCCGCGTAGCAATTATCGTGAACGCGGAACGGTCCAGGTACGTGCGTAAGGGAGTAATGAGCCTCTGGTGCAAATGGATAAATAGTGTAAGAAATTGAGTAAAAGTTGGTTAGACGTGGGCGATAGAAAAAAGAGGGAAAAGAGGGAAGAGAGGGAGTACAAAGAGGAAACGAACGAATTTGGGGGTAGGAAAGAGGGGCAGGGGGGAATGAGAAGAAAAAACCAAAAAATGAAAGTTCAAGTGGAGTTTGCTCTTCTCTTGATACATCACTTAGATTTTATTATCAGTAGAGAGCGAGAGAGAAAAGTGAGGGTGGGGGGGGAGAGGGAGATTGATTACTTTATTACGTCCTAGTTAAAACTTGGGATAAAATATAAGCTTGAAAAAGTTGAGTCGTAGGGACTTTTGGTATTGAAGAAAGGAAGCAATGCAACATAATGCAAAATTAACTTTTCATTTTAATCCTGATTACGAAAAATCATATCAATTTATGCGAAAGAATATAAAAATATACGAAACCATGAATAATTTTACAAAATCAGACAAAATCATACAAAACCATATTAAACCATAAATAATTCTACAAAATCAGACAAAACCATAAAAAATCTTATAAAACTATATAAAACTATGCAAAACCATGAAAAACCATACAAAAACATATAAAACCACACAAACTCATAAAAATCCTACAAAACCTAATAAAACCATGAAAACCCATATGAATGAATAATTTCCCATGAATAATTCTACAAAATCAGACAAAACCATAAAAAATCTTACAAAACTATATAAAACTATGCAAAACCATGAAAAAACATATAAAACCACACAAATCCATAAAAATCCTACAAAACCTAATAAAACCATGGAAACCCATATCATCCCACACAAACCCATACAAACTCTTATAAATTTCTACAAAATCACCGGAAGAGGGGTAAGGCGATTTGAAGAGAGAGAAAGATAGAGAAAGAGAGTGGGAGAGAGAGAGTGTCGTCAGGAACACCACACGAGTGGCGTCTCATCGCGTTCCTCGATCCAACAGCTCAAGATTGCAAGAACCAAAGAGAGAGAAAGAAAAGATAAAGAGAGAGAGAGAGAGAGAGGAAAAGATAGAGAAGAGCTCGAAGGCACCTTCCTGCAAGCCTCCGCATGTTCCATGTCCGTTGACGCTCCACTCCCTTCTGAGCGAGTATTTTCTATCGCGTGGATGTGCAGCTGTAATGCTCGCGAGGAAGGAGACATCGATCCTTGGTGGCTCCGCTGCGTGGAAACCCAAAGAAACCACAAGAAACTCCGAGAGAACGAAGACAACTTGCAAAAGAGTGCGGATATAGAACGTATCGGTGGACAATCACTACTGGAACTTGTCTTTCGCTCCTCTCGTGCCCAGAGGGAGAGAAGGACGAGGACGAGATTGCTCCATCCCGATCAATGTCCTTTTGCTCCTATCCTGTGTCGTCCTTTCCCTCTCTCTCTCTTTCTCCCTTTTACACATAGGGTGACTCGACAGAAACGTCAGATCCTCAAAGAGGATCTTCCAAGGATTTATTGATTTACTTATTAATACCATTTATTATTAATTATTAATTATTATTTTTAATACGATTCGTTATTTATTATATTTATTAATGCTCTAACCGATCTTTAGGGCAAAAACAGACACGTGTCTAAAGCAAGCATTACGATAAAACAAAATTCACCAGAAAATACAAAAATTAAATAAAAATAATACAATAGAAATAATGGAATTGAACTTAAACTAAAAAGTACAATAAAAAATCACAATGAACTAAAACTTGACATAGCTTGAAACAAAAATGAAAAAATTAACCAAACTTAAACTAGATCTTAAAGCTAATAATAATAAATAATAATAGTAGATGTCCTTCTCCACCAGTATTTTTTACATTTTTTATATTAGGATATTTTTATAATTTAGTATTTATACTATTTTTTTATAATAAATATATATATTATATATAAAGTATAATAAAACCAATCATCATTATCATCATTATCATCATCATCATCGTTTGGACTTCCTTCTCCACCCTCTTTTCCCGAGGATCATCCTTGTCCATCCCTATCGCCCTTTTATCGACGTTATACGCTTCTCTCGTACTTTTTCTCCCCTTTCTTTTCCTCACTCTTTGAACCCCCCCCCCCTCCCCCTTCCCTCTCTCTCGTAAGCTTTTTCAGTCCTTTTGCTCTCTTCGGAACGATCAATCCACGTAACAACTGGTCGGACACCTCGACACCGGTTAACCACCCGAGCTTGTCGTTTCCTTTACGTTCTATAGATATATAACATTGATACCCCGCCCCCACCTCCCTTTAGAGTCTCTTTTCCTCTTTGGGTGAGAATAAGTGAACACCACCTTATCTGCTGTTCAGCAGCGAGGTTTCCTTCGAAGATTAGATTTTTGACAAGAAAGACGATATCAAAGAAAAAGAGGAAGAGAGAAACTTTGGAATATAAATAAATAAATAAAAATGTTTAAAGATATCAGGAGGAAAAAAACAGGGAAGGAAGGACTCTTTGAAGGACCTTTTTTTAGGGTCCTTCAAAAAACCCTAAAAAATGGTTCTAAAAAAATAAATAAAAATGTTTAAAGATATCTAGAGGAAAAACACAGAGGAGGAAGGACCTTTTGAAGAACCTTTTTCTAGGGTTTTTCAAAAACCCTAAAAAAAGGTTCTAAACAAAATAAATAAAAATGTTTAAAGATATCTGGAGGTAAAAAACAGGGAATGGAGGTGGAGTGATAAAGAGAGGAAAGAAAAGCTTATCGACTGGCGAGAGTATCGGTAAGCTAAAGTAGCTGAAGAAACGCGTGTGCCTCTGGTGTTTTTCCTGGCAGGGAGAGATATCGCACCGCGTCGTACATCGTGTTAGTTTTTTGTCATCGTCCAAGATAGCCCGTTGTCGTCCATCACTGACCATCGGTCACCCAAAGACAGCAGCAAGGAAGAAAGAGAGAGAGAAAAAGAGATAAAGAAAGAGATTGAACAAAAATGAAAGAGTGACAGAGACAAGGAAAGAAACACGAAGAGACTTCAACCAGATGCCTAGCAAAAAGTTCAATCGCAGAAATACTCCTATGTTAATCAAAAGTGGCACTACGCCAGGTGATCGTAGAAACCTATTAACTATCCTTATCCAAAGATTGTCCTTTTCTTCCTTCCTGTTCTTCCATTTTCGTCCTGCTCCTTTACCAACCTACCAAATATAATATATCAAATTATCACGATCTTTCGATAACTTCCAGCTGACTCAATCGACGCCACACTGAAATTCGTGCAATCCAATTTATACGTACAGGGTACCTCAAAAGTACTTACCAACCATGTAAAACGTTTTTTACCAATTTACCAATCAAGACATAAACCCCTTTATCTCGGCGAAAAAAAATCGTACATCGATTTAACAAAAAGACTTTCAAAGTAGATAAATCCAGCTTGATTTTCATTTTTTAACCTGATTTTTATCATTTTTTGCCTACCTGGTACGTTATTTTGAAAATTTGGTTTGAAGACTTTTTTTTCAGGATTTTTGTAGTTTGTAAAAGTACGTGACTGGGTTTTGAAAAAATGGGAATATTACTATTGTAAGTCGAAATCTTTGAAAGGAACCCTATTAGATTTAGTTTCGTTTTGGAAAAAAAAATTGGCTATTTTTTTTCGCTGAGTTGTCTGGTTTTTTGAAATATGCAGGTTTTTGTAAATCTGGCCGGAATGATGATGATAATGATGATGGAAGAATATTACGTGGAAATTAATAAATAAACTATGTAAACTAAAAAATGCAAGTATATAAAAAAGCAAGAAATAAATAACAAATAAATAATAAATTAACAATTCATAAATAAATGATAAATAAATAAATAAAGAGGGAGAGAGAAACAAAAAGGGATAGGGACAGAGATTGCGTATAAATATATATTGCCCTTTGGTACATATGTATGAATTCCTAATATATACGCGGATCGCATTTCGATTCTCGAATGTCCGTTCACGTACGTTACATTTCTACTGGCTCCTTGCTCCTCCTTGGAAATACCGCGGTGTCGTCAATGTTTGATTCAAACGTACGAGAACGATCGATACGTGTATTCGTCGAAGGATATTTATTTTTATTCTGCCATAAGCAGTCGTACCATTATAAACAAAAATAAAAACAAATAAATAATTATAAATAAAACATTTAAAATAATAATATACAAAATTATTATCTAAAATATATATTATTTAACAAATTTATTTTTGATAAAATAAAATGTTAGAAAATAATCATGAAAAAAAGAATAATCTTTTTTAAAATTCAAATAAAATTCAATAAAATACCTAAATAAATATAAACTAATAAACGAATACTAAAAACAAAAATTCAAAATTTCGTAAAATATTCACGTAACGAGAAATTCAAAATTGATTCTATCCCTTCTTTAATTTCCCCAAATCTTTGTTTCTTTTTTTTCTTTTCGATCATTCCAGACCCAACTTTTTTTGGTTTTTCCCCTAGTTAAAATTTCACCAAAGCTAGGGAATTTTTTTCGATTGTGGGGCGAGTTCGGAAGTGATAAGGCTAATGCTTTCTCGTTTCAGTATACGAGAGCACAGAGACTTGCACTACTGAATTGCTGTCTAACAGAGACCGCTGCTGGATTAAGATTGAATGTATCCTATACGTACCAACATACACATTAATATATATATATATGTGAATGTTGAATATTTAGCTTCGTACTGATACATACGAGAATGTCAAGATGGACGTTTCAATTTAAAAGCGCCGGATTGAATAAACATCCGATCTAATAGCCCCGACGGATCTATAAATCCAACTGCGTTACGCACTCTTTTTTTTTCTTTTTTTTTCTCTTTCATTCCACCTTCCTCTTTCCATCCCTTATCCCTTTCTAGAACCGGAGAAATTCTGCGATTATATCGATTCTTTGATGGATCGTGAAATGGAATTGTCAAGAGAAAGAGCGGGAGATTGATTGATTGATTGATTGATTGATTGATTGATTGATTGCTAAAGCAATATGTATGGCCTAGTTACTTTTCGACGAAGTTTTAAATTTTAGTGAAATATTTTTTCCCCAATGATAGTTAAATGAATTACAAGATTACAGGGATTTTGCGAAGGTCTGTCGAAGTCATGATTGATTGATAAAGAGATTTGTAGGTTTAGTTACTTTTAAGCCAGAGTTGGAATTTTAGTGAAATATTTTTTTATCGAGAATAAGAACGAAGTAAAAAAAAGAAAATAGGGAGGAAGCGAGAGAGAGATATAGAGATAGAGAGAGAAACTACATTCCGTACTAAAAACTAAAAATACGAAACTAACCTTATAACTAAAAATATGAAAAAATCTAAAAAAAAAATAAAATAAAAATGAAGTAAAAAAAAGAAAATAGGCAGGGAGAGACTGAGAGAGATAAAGATACAGAAATAGATAGATAGCGAGAGAAACTACATTCTTTACTAAAAATTAAAAATACGAAACTAACCTTCCAACTAAAAATATGAAAATATCTAAAAAAAATAATAAAATAATAACGAAGTAAAAAAAAAGAAATTAGGCAGGAAGAGACAGAGAGAGATAGAGATAGAGAAATAGATAGATAGAGAGAGAAAGAAACTACATTCCTTACTAAAAATTAAAAAAAAACGAAACTAACCTTCTAACTAAAAATATGAAGAAATCTTTAAAAAAAATAATAAAATAAGAACGAAGTAAAAAAAAAAGAAAATCGTCAGGAAGAGACTGAGAGAATTAAAGATAGAAAAATAGATAGATAGACAGAGAGAGAAACTACATTCCTTAGTAAAAATTAAAAATACGAAACTAACCTTCTATCTAAAAATATAAAAAATCTAAAAAAAATAAAATAAGAACGAAGTAAAAAAAAGAAAATATGGAGGAAGAGAGAGAGGGATAGAGAAACGTTCGATATCGTAACGCGTCGATCGGGCCGTCCCGCAACGGAGTTTCTCTTCTCTCTAGCCGATAGGAGATATCGAACGGAGCTCCTCCACCGCCGCCGCCGCTGGGTCTCGCTCTCCTCGCGAGCGTCCCAAGTAGAAGCTGGCATCGAAAGAAACAGGGCCCCCGATACGAATGCAGGAGCGATGGCGCCGCCGGAGTTCAACCGAGCCTCGCAAAGAGCGCTCTCTTGCAAAACCGGATGGCCGGAAAATACCTTGTATATACATCGAAGCGGTAAAACTAGGCTTTTTACATACCATCTTTTTGTGTACAAAGTAGCTCATGTCTATTGGCTGGTAATACGTGAAACGAACGAGCTTTGTTCAAATTCCTACTTCCGGTTGGAATCTAGTCATTTTTTGACGTACTGGAAGAATCTGGGTTCGATTTCTTCAAAAATGATAAAACGGTCACCACTCCTAGTATCAAACACTCGACAGTTTCCAGGCAATGTCGATTGGAACCACCTGGTGATTTTTACGTTTATCCCTAGAATCTCATTCGAACTGGATTTATAACAATGATCTATGATATCAGGTCTAGTAAAAACAATTCCATGATTTTTCCAATAGCTGTCTTTAGTTTGGGTTTGGGTTGGGTTGATTATCGGTTGACTCACTTCGTGATTGTTCGACTCCAGAAAATAATGGATTTCTTTTTACTCCATCTGCTACGTATTCGCTCTAGTAAGAAGATTTGTTTGGGTTTAGATTCGGTAAACTAACTTTCTGATAATTCGACTCCAGAAAATAATGAATTTCTTTTTACTTCATCTAATATGTGTTCGGTGTAGTAAAAAGGTTTGTTTGGGTTTGTATTCGGTTGATGATCGGTAAACTAACTTCGTGATTAACTCCAACAAAATAATGGATTTCTTTTTACTACCCCCCCAATTTTAGTGAACGTCTCCCAAACCCTTCTGATGGCCTCAAAGCTACTGGGTTAGGATTTACAGGCCGTTCTTTCTACGTAACCTGATCGGCCATCCTCTTTTCTCGGTCTAGCGTATATTTAATCCTAACAGAGCACGCGCTCTACCGCGGGTATTATGAAGCTCGGTCGTTCGTATGCTCTCCCCCGGACAATTTAGTGCGGCTTAACGACCATCAGTAATTAGCACTTTGTCCCGACGGTAATGAAGCCGTTCCAGAGTAACACAGCACGAGACATGAACCCCCCCCCCCCCCCCCCCCCCCCCCCCCCCCCCCCCCCCCC
>JAPYZJ010003886.1:0-15017 GCA_030522765.1 Ophioninae sp. B BG-2022a | reverse complement strand
ACAAATGCCAACAAGCATAAACCCAAACAAACGGAAACAACCCCAAACAAATAGAAGCAAATCCAAACCCAAACAAATGGAAACAACCCCAAACGAAAGGAAACGAATCCAAACTCAAACAAATGGAAACAACCCCAAACAAACGGAAACAACCCCAAACGAAAGGAAACAACCCCAAACAAACCCAAACCCAAATAATCGCAAACCCCAACAAGCCCAAACCCAAACAAACGGAAACAACCCCAAACAAAAGGAAACAATCCCAAACAAAAGGAAACAACCCAAAACAAAAGGAAACAAACCCAAAACAAACCCAAACAACCCCAAACAAACGAAATCAACCCCAAACAAGCGGAAACAACCCCAAACAAACCCAAACCCAAACAAACGGAAAAACCCCAAACAAACCCAAACTCAAACAAACGGAAAAAACCCCAAACAAACCCATGCTGGCTCTTCAATGACGAATGAAAAAAACGACGCATCCAGGTCTGACTCATCATCCGGTGTCAACGCTGGGATCCTTGATATCACGAGTCGAGGAGGGCACGAGAGCCCGGAAGACAGCCTCGACCCTGCAGAATCCAACGAGTAGCCGGAGTCACGCACTCCTCACCTTATCCCTCCGAAGGTCATCGAGTAATATCGGACAATCGACAACCGACGCCTCCAGGAACGTTCAACGTATGACCGAATACTTTCCGGGTGGTAGCAAACTCCATTTGGTCGACCTGGCGGGTAGCGAGAGTGCGGCTGCTTGCGGTGGTATTAATCGTTTGAAAGTGAGTCCCCAGATAAACATTTTCATTAACTCCGTTGCGTAGTGTTCGAGCGAATCGCGAGTAGACAGGAAATTCAATGTTTTTCACCCTTAAAAAAACTTTCACCCTACTTCAACTCAGAGTCTCAAAAGAAAGACGAAACTCCCATTTTTTTTTCCTGGGAAACGGTTGCTGAAAAATATTCATTTTTTTCACTCGAAAGTGTCAAAAAGTATTTGGAGATTTAGAAATTTAAAAAAAGAGAGAAAAATTAAAAAAGATAAATTTAAAAGAGGTTAATTAATTTTAAGTGAACTTTTGTTAAAGAAAGAAATTTAAAGAGAGTGAAATTTTTTAAAAAGAGGAATTGAAGAGAGATCAATTTGATTTTAAGATAGAAAATTTAAAAAGATAAATTAAAAAGAGAAAATTTTTTTAAAGACATAAATCAAAAAATGGAGATATTTAAAGATAGAAAATTAAAAGAAGCGAAAAAAATTGGAAGATTGAGAAATTAAAAAAAAGAGAGAAATAAAAAAATATAAATTTAAGAGAGATCAATTTAATTTTAGGAGAACTTTTTTGTAAAGAGCGAAATTTTCAGATAAAGAAATTTAAAAAAAGCTTCATCAAAATCAAAAGCCTGAATGTCAAGACATATTTAACAAAGCCTAATTACGTCTAATTACAATCAAGAGCCAATTCATTGATAGATTATTTTAAAAAAGGTCTAATCAAATTTAAAAGCCTCAAAATATATATAACGAGATTATTTTTCAAAATCACAAAAAAAATACCGATTATTTTCTTAAAACCAGATATTTCTGTGGCAAGATTGGATCTTTACCGAATGAGACTTGTCTCATTTGGTGAACCCGGAAATAATTATTTTCCGCATAAAAAAAAAAAAAGAAAAAAGAAGAATTCACCAAAGTTTCGCGACCGATTGTGCAGATCGTTCTGATAACGATTTCAGGAGGGTGCAAATATAAACAAAAGTCTCGTTGCCCTGGGTAACGTAATATCAGCTCTGGCTGAGCGTGGATCATCCGGAAGTGGTCCAGGTCGAAGATTCATACCTTACAGGGATTCGGCTTTGACGTGGCTGTTGAAGGATGGACTCGGTGGAAACGCCACGACAATTATGCTCGCCAGTAAGTTCAATTATTCCTCGATTCTCGATAATCGAATTTTTTCTTCAGACGATTTAAAAAAAAATAGAAAAAAAAGAAAAAAAAAAAGAAAAAAAAACTCGACCAAAATTTCTCGTCGTTTTTCATTTGAATCGTATTCCACTTTGTAACGAAGTTTCGACGAGCGAAAAAGTCCCGGTGTAATCGCTTTAAACGATTTTACAGGCACGCTAGGATGGCGTGATTAAAATTCGCTAGCCAGCGTAGACCGATTAAACGTGATTGGTAAATAGTAGTGAACGAAAAAAACATTAAAAAAAAAAAACAACGAAAAGACATAAAATGTCGAAGTAGTAGTAGGGCTTATTACAATCACGCAAATCGCTCTCTGGAAGGTGACGATGCCTGGGAGCAATCACCTTAAACATTTATTTCCTATGTTTATAACTGTATATATACAGGGTGATTCACGAGAAACAGAACACTCGAATATCTCTCTTTGCAATTAAAATCCAAACAATTCAAATTTGAAAATACGAAGCGCATGAAATACAACAGTAATGTCTATCGTAATTTATGTTATTTTCAATTTTATTCTTTTCGGTTTTCAAGGTCATTTCAAGGTCGTTTCAAGGTCAAGAACGTTTTTTTTTTGAAAATACGTAGTACATGAAATACAACAGTAATGTATATCGTAATTTATGTTATTTTCAATTTCATTCTTTTCGGTTTTCAAGGTCATTTCAAGGTCATCACAAGGTCATTTCAAGGTCAACAACGTTTTTTTTTTTGAAAATCCGAAGTACATCAAATACAACAGAAATGTCTATCGTAATATATGTTTTTATTTATTCTTCGCGGGTTTTTCAAGGTCCTTTCAAGGTCATTCCAAGATCAACAAAGTTTTCCTGTTTAATGGAACGCCATATTTTTTCCCCCTCGAATTATTGTATTTGGCGAATAAACGAATTCAAGCATTTACTGCGTTCGAAGTAAAAAAATTACGATTTTATTTCGAAAAAGTTTGATGACCTTGAAAACAAAAAAAAAACAAAAAAAAACAGAGATATTTAGGTGTTCTGATCTCGTTATATATTTTTTTATCATACTGCACTAGAGATCGAACCAATTGTAGAAAAAAGAGTAGAACATCATATTCTTCACTCGCTAGCTCGATTGCATATTGTTTTTTCGATGACGGTACAAGGACGCATGATGGTTGATAAAAGTACGGTCAAATTACATTTCATTCGGGGCAACTGTGCGCAGTGGGTGTGTGCAGCACGGGTCTAACGAACGCGTTCGGAATTTCTTTAATTAATTATTTTTTACTAATTACATAAAAAACTATATTTTTATTAACTAAAAAATTTTAATTTCATTACTTAAATAAAAAATTGTTTTTCATGAATTAAATAAAAAGTTGTTTTTCATTAATTAAATAAAAAATTGTATTTCATTGATTAAATGAAAAAAAATATTTTTATAAATTAAATAAAAAACTCTGAGTTTGTTTGGGTTACGATTTCATAATCCAAAGCCCAATTTTTCGAGCTCGCAAACCATTAGAATTTCAGTGCGCACACTTGACCCAAACCAGTGTAAAATAAATGATAAAACGAAACGCGCTACTGATCCATCGTGGATGACGAGGTCACGGTGATTCGATTATTTTATGGTCCGGTTGATCATGATTGATGCGATCTAATTTTTATGTTAATTCACGAGCGTAGATAAGCACTATCAGCATGGGGATCTGGGAGGAAGAATCGTCAATGAGCTTTTTATACCGACGAGAGTCGTCGATCATATTTATTATGCTGTACTGCTTTTCCATAAAACCTCGTAAATCCAAAATGTATTAAAAATTGAAAAACAATATTTCCAACGTGCATCAAATATTTTGGTGCTTGATCGCGTTACTTATCGTTTTACGAGTATTATCGTGAATTATTTATGTGTTAATGGATCCTGGGACGGTTTTATCTCACCTGGAAATATTAATAGGTCGTTTATCGTCGAGACAATTAATTTTTAATCCAGCATCCAGCCACGTTGCGGATTAGCCAATTTATAAATACACCAATTACACTCATAATCGTAAAAAACCAAAAAAATAAAAAAATAAAAAAAAAATTGTAAAGTTGATTCTAAAGTATATCGTAGCGACCTAGGATGATCCGAATCGTCGAGAATTCTTGCCTGATAAAGCTACGTTCCTCGAAACGACCGGTTCGACTGATCCAAAGAAAAATCATTTCCAGCGATATCACCGGCGAGCGGAAGTTACAACGAGACCTCTCACACTCTACGTTTTGCTCAGAGGGCCCAGAGCGTCGTTAACAGACCGGTGATCAATGAGGACCCTGTTTCAAGGATCATTAGGGAACTCACCGCTGAAGTATCGAGATTGAAATCTTTGCTCGTGGAAAAGGTCAGTTGACCTTCCTTAATTAACGTACCAACCTCCTTTCGATACTCCATTAATTATGTGACCTTCATTCATTCTGAATTAGTATCGTCAAATAGATTTTATGGCTAAGGAAAAAAAAAACAAGAAGAAATCAGGTGGATATCGTGAATTTTCCAAAATTGGATGGGGAATGTGGATTTTAAAATTTGAATGTAAAGTTTGAATTTTCCAAATTTGAATGTTCCAAATTTCAATGTGAAATGTGAATTTTCCAAATTTGAATGTGAAATGTTCGAACTTCTAAATTTGGATGGGAAATGTGAATTTTTCAAATTTGAATGTGAAATGTGAATTTTCCAAATTTGAATGTGAAATGTGAATTTTCTAAATTTGAATGTGAAATGTGAATTTTCCAAACTTGAATGTGAAAAATTACGAACTCCCTCTGACACAACTACTCTTTGTGATATTTTTTTTTAATTTTTAGGAAATTTACTTTTTCTGTTCACTTTAATGAATGGTGGCCGATAAAGTGAACACAAAAAGTAAATTGCCTAAAAATTAAAAAAAAAATTATCACAAAGAGTAGTTGAGTCAGAGGGAGTTCGTAATTTTTTTTTAGATAGGGCGTAAGGTCTCCTATCCGACAATAGGAGGTTATCCATTACTTACGCTACACCCTGTATATATATACGTTAAATAACCGCAACCAAGAATTCAGATACGAATTATTTTTTACAGAGGATCGATCCTGACAGCAAGTTCATATGTACCTGTCAACAAGCTCAGGAATTGAATCTTGAAAATTCCGAGATTCCAGACGTCGATCAAAAGTCGTTGGACGAAAATAAATCAAAAACCGAAAAAGATCGCGAATCGTTGAACGAAGATGTACATCCGCAGCTTTCCGAGCGACGTCACAGTACAAGCGAAAGTTTGCTCTCGCGCAACGAATTGTCCGATCTCGTCGGAAAATTCGTATCACCGGAAATCTCTCGAGAATCAAGAAAACTGTCATTGGACTCGAACGAACCAGTGAATTACAAACGTGCCGAAGTGTCAGAATTGATCATCGACGATCACACAGAAGAGCCAGTTTTCGTCGATATCCCAACGTTAGTCGCGGTACTGATAAAGCCTGATAACGATAACCACGTGAACAATCATCAGATCGAAGAGATTATCAGTGATGGTCTACCCGATGACGTCACGGATGTCGAATATTTGGAAAACGTGGACGAGCATGATTCGTCAGTGAACAACCAATTTCTCGATCCGGAAAGTGCTGAAAATCGAATATTCCAATGTCCGGAAGATCGACAGAATCATCATCAGAATCATCATCAGGAGGACTATCAGAATCATCATCAGGAGGATCATCAGGATTATCAGGATCATCAGGATTATCAGGATCATCAGGATCATCATCAGGATCATCTGGATCATCATCAGAGGACCCAATACAACAATCATCATCATCAAAATCTTGAGGACCCAATACAACAATCAGGATCCCCCAATTCCCTGGAAAGAGTGAACAAAAACTTGATAAAAGAGAAGTTAAAAAAGCAGGATTCGATCGACAGCAAGTTATCTCCAAAGAAATCATTAAACCTCGAGTCTTCAAAAAAGTACGGTTCGATCGAGAATCTATCAAGAAAACGTGAAATCGCATGGTCGTTTCAAAGATCCCAAACAAGTTTGGACAAGCGTAACGGTAGTTTAGAGAGGATAAAAAAGCTGAACAACATCAAGGAAATCGAGGATCATCATAAAATCATAAAATCAGCAACTTCCTGTCGAAACTTAGGTGGATGGGAATCTCGGGTATTTCAGCGAAAGGGTAGCAACGATTCTGACAGGAGTTTCAAAGAATCAGGATTTCCTGGAAAATCAAAAAATCAAGGAAGAAAGCAAAGTATAGAGGGTTTGAAGAGAACAAGCAAGGACAGCAGTTCTAGCAGTTCGAAAGACGAGCTTTCGATCAACGGCGGAAGTGGTCAACCGCGAGAAAAAACAAGTAGGAAAGGTTCGTTGGAGGATCAAGTTTCGACTAGAGTACACACGCCAATACAAAGAGCTAGAAGAGCCGAAATCGTTGCTGCAGTCACCGAGAGATTGTACTCCAGTAAAAAACTTTTGGAAGAGTCGAGTATATCGATCACAGGCACAACGGCGTCAACGACTTCGGAGGTCCGTTCTCCCGAAAGTACGGACGTTAAATTGGCTAGTGCTACCAGAATGCGATTGCAAGAAATATCACGAAAAATGTTGGCCAAAAGACGAAGAGTTTGCGCTGATACCCAAACGGACAATCATCAAACGATTCGAATGAGAGACGCTTCTTCCATCACGGAAACATCAAAAGTCATCAGTAAAGATGCTTCGGTGTTGACTGATAGACACGAAGATTACGAAACCAGGGTGATCCTTGATCATCCTGTGCGCAGAGTCAAAGAGATCGCTACTATCACAGATTCTGATCTCAAATTGCCAATAGTTCGTTGCAAAGATGCTGCCAATCTTACAGATGATTATCTTGATTACTATCCAATCCTAAACTCGCCTAGAAACGATTCTGGGATTGTGTCTGATGATAATCAAAATTACGCTGAAAGCAATTTCTCCAGCAATGAAATATCTGATTTGGTTGGTACTACGGTTGTAGAACTGGTTGAGAATTCGACCAATACTGCGTCAACAACGTTTTCACTGGCTTCAGAATCACAGACCAGAAACGACCATCTTGAAAGATCAGCTAGATGTTCCAACTGCGATGCTAGATTTTCAGATGGAACTTTCAGACATTGTCGAGGAGAATGCTCATCTAATATTTATGATCCACCTCGTCAACCAGAAAAGAACGTCATATCGATATCACTTCCGGAAATGTTAAATATCAGGATCGAGACTTCAAACGGTATGGAATCAAAAATCAAAGTTTTCGATGGTAACGAATCTATTGATGGAGCCAATATCAATCTCAAGGACAATGTAGCTCAAACCGAGATTAAAGACGTACTGGAAGTCAGCACTTCGACAGATGACCCTTCAGGAAAATTCTATTTTCGAAACTTTTCCTCGTCTAAGAAACCGACCAATGGACAGAACGATGGCAAAACTTTCAGAATCGAAAATATCTTTCACGAACCTCGAGTTCTTATTAGGAACACTCCGAACATCGATATTGAAGATTCATTGGAAGACATCGCTGAAAAGAATTCTTTGATCGTTACGAACTCGGTTGGTACATCTTTCGTACCGGAAACCAGAGAAAACGCAACCGGAATGGAAACAGTTAAAGCCTGTAGTTTGGAACCCCTGATGGGGGCTAAAACGAAAAAGTCACTTCCGCATATGACATGGCCGTCGCGATGGAATTCCATCTCTGATAGACGTCGAAAAAATTGCTATCAGGATTATTCGATCCAAGTAGAAAATTCGAGATCTCTAACCGATTTGTCCATTAATAAATCGGATGCTAATCAAGACCTGGACCAGATTGATCATAGTCGTTTTATCGAATCAAACAGCTGGATGCTTGATGATCGTCTCGGATTTCAAAGAAATTCGGAAAACAAAACAAATCAAGAATCTTTGGAAACGAATAGAGTAGAATCGAATGATGGTCTAGTTACATTGAAATCACCATCCATCATCGCAATGCTCGATCGTCAAGTCAACGGAGAACAGGAAACGAATTTTTCAGACGACAGTTTAGACTTGACTGAAGATCGTATCAGTAGCTCATTCGATAAAAACCATTCCTCGTTGGAATCAAGTTCGAAAAATTTGAAAAATTCAAAAATTTACGTTTCATCGACGAATGAAAATATTTGTCCGCCAGATTTGGTAGCCCACACGAAAAAGGATGTTGCTGAAGCTTCCCTCGATCGTTTCGATGATTTCGATGATGAAGACGAAACGATTGAACTGCCGAAAACAAAAATTGATTCTACTGCTTCAACGAGTTTCCCCACGCCCTTGAGCAGTTTTAAAACTCTAATATTGGGTGATCCTTGTTGCAATTTGCAGAACGATACGTATTTGGAAGTTTTTCGAGACGAAACATCATCGAATCCTTTGATAGAAAACCAAGATTACTTTTCTTCGACTATCGATGTTGTCGAAGACGAAATTTCTCCAATTGCGTCAAAATCAATAATCAAAAAATCTGCAAACTTGGCGAACCTTTTGGAACATTCGGATCCTAAAACGAAAAATCTTCGAGAAAGTTCTCGAGTCAAAAAAGTACGATTTGCGATTCCCATAGTGAGTTTGATTACCAGCAGCGATGAAGAAACTTCTGAAAATGTAACTGTTGAAAAAGACTTCGTAGGATCAAAGGGTCGAAATATTTTTGAAGAGTATTTAGGAGAAGCTGTTACTTTTATGCGCAACATGAACTCTATGAACGAGTCCATGAGTGCGACCAAGCATTCTACCAAACAGACAACAGGCACTCACAATCCTCGTCGAGAAAAAGACAAAAAAAAGAATTACATCGAATACGAAGGACGAAGAATAAGTCTTGATGACGACGAATCCATCAAGTCTGATGACGAAGATGAAGATTTGGATTTCAACGTTAAATCTTACGACGAATGTTTGAAAAGTGTCGACAGATTGGAAGAGTGCCTAGCCAGGGTTAAACGACACGACGAAATTCTTCGTCACGAATATGGAATAGGAAATAATGATGGATCTACCGAGGCTAAACTGGATTTAGCCAAGGTCAGCGTAGATTCGAGAGACAATGGAGACGAACCCAAACAAACCCAAACGAACCCAAAAAATGGACGTAGTTTTAACGATCCAAGGAAATCTGATAAAAACGTCGAAATTGATGACGGAAATAAGAATCCATCAACTTGGATAACCGAAAAAGACTTTTCTTCGGAATACTCGTTGAATATATCTGATAACCTGAAAAAAATCAAAACTCGAAGATTTTCACGATTTTCCGAGCTGCGCAAACGAAATCCAGTTACTTATACCCAATTGAAGAACAGATACGGTCGAAATCTTGATTCACGAAGGAAACCGGAAATGGATTTTTTTTCTTCCACGGTTGAATCCTCCGAAGCTGATGGATCAGAGGAAACTACAGTTAAGGATGGTTTACAAACACCCAATTGTTTCCTTGTTTTACCCAATACGATCAGAAGCCATGTTGAACCTTCGGACAGTCTTGAAGGCTGCACTTCGCGTCCAAGATTTTCTCTGTCGAAGTACGACTCCTCCAATGAAAGTTCGAGCTCCAATGAAGCATTGGCTAGCTTCATGGAATCGATCGATTCAACCACTAGGTCGAAAGCCAAAATCAAATATCCCGGAAGTCCGAGAGCTAAGTTTCTACAGTTGCTGAGTGAAAGACGAAGAATCGTCGAAAATACGAGAAGCACTGGTGCATCTTGAAAATCTTTACGAACCAAGGTTTTTTTTAATTCGATTCGACGAATGGCCAATTTCGATTTTTTCTTTTTTTTTTATCCCCTTTGGGGGATAAAAATGGCGAAATATTATTGGTTACGACATTTTCGAATGATTGAAGCGAACCGGAAGTTCTATCACGTGACTTATGAAAACTCAAGACCTGAAAATTATTTAACTGAGATTTTTCAAAAATTAAACATTTTTTACCGTTAATAAAATCAATCTATCAATCATCAGTCAATAAAATCATCTATCGGAAAATCAAAAATCAGAAAAATTAGTCAAAAATCATCTTTCGACCAAATCAATTAGAGTGTCCATGATAAAACTGCAGTTGAACATTTTTGAGGTTATGGATATCGTCCACGTGTCACCAAACACGTATAAAAAAGTGCGTGAAAAATTTCGGAATTCAATGTCGACGATATTTTTTACAAGCTGCTTTCTCGTCGAACTGGACGGTAGGCATATTATTTCTTAGTACTTTTTGGAAAGACTGTCTAGGTTAGCAAATAATTGGTAGCTTCGAAATTCGAAAATAATTTAAAGCAGCGGAATTTTGTTTTTTTCATGTTTTTTGTTTTTCTTTTTTATTGTAGTCGTTAATTACATTAGAGAGGTTTTTCGGTTTTCGTATTTTCTGTGTTTGGAGCCAGATGTACATTTTTTCGGTGTCTAGGCTATTGGGATATAAGCGTGATGATAACGATGATATCTTCGTTTGTATATAAATATATACATATGTATTCGGCATATATATATAAATATAAATATAAATATAAATAAATAAATGAATAAATAAATATGTTATAGAATATTGATAAATATGCAGTTATATAAACTCTATACTTAATTTAACAACGTCGTGTGAATATATACGTACTATTTTGTAAATAAGATGAGATTGGAATATTTTGTAATCTCTTTGAAAAAGACTTTTTTCCGTCGGTGATAAATGAGTGTCGATTAATCATAAGCTGTAACATACGAAAAAATAAATTTTTTTCCAACCTCCGAAAAAAATGTATCGTGCTACGAATTGTTGTTCATTTTTTATTCCACCACTGATAGCAAACTGGGTCTCGAATTAGTCGATCAGACGAAAGAGTTCGAGGTGTCATTTGTTTCCAAAATTGTCAAAGTTCATCGAAAACGTTAAAATGTTTGGTTATAACAGATGGAAATGAAAATTAGTGCGTGAAAAAGACAACAGCGTCTAAAAAACGATCGATTTTTCAAATTGTCGAAATCGACTAGGTGTTACGTTTTTTTTTTTCATGAAATGAGCATATCCGGATACAATTTTGATAAGAAAAATGGATCTCGATCGGTATCCACAGCTTCAGTCGCCTCGGAGACGACGGAGTCACACTTTCAAAATGATCGACTTAGCGATACTCTCGAATCACGAGCCATCACATTTACCGAGGTTGAGATAGCGAACAGAGCCATGACCTCCGGAGTAAACCGGAGTATGTGTATAGTAAGAAATATCCTACGATCGTACGAACGTATAGCTTTTTAATTTATCATTTTTTACCTAAACTTGAATTTCAAAATTTTCGACAAAAAAAGAAAAAGAAAAAAAAAACGTTAAAGATTTCAAAACGGTCTATTCCCCAGATCGGTAATTTTGCACAGAGCTTCCTTTGAATCTTTGAAGAGAAACCCTGAGACGATTTTTGGTGACGAGCTTCACTTTTCGAAATTTCGAATTTTAAAAGTTGTATTTATTTTTACTGTGTTCCTACTGTACTAAACGAAACCGAACGAACTCAAACGATAGCTGATTAAACCCAAACGATCCAACACAGCCTGAAAACAAACTTAACGGATCCAAACAAACCCAAACAAATTTATTTAAATAAATAACTTATTTAAAGTTTGAATAAAAAATTTAATTATAATTTTATTTAATTCAATACAAATTTGATTTAATTTAATTCAATTTCATTTTATTTTATACAAATTTAATACAAATTTAATTTATTTTAATTTAATTTACTTTCATTCAATTAAAATAAATAATTTATTTAAAGTAAGCTCTAAAATTCAATACTTCGAAAATTATCGTTATTCACCAAAAATCCTTTCAGCAGTTGTCTTCGTATATCGAGAGGAAGGTCCCTGCGAAATTTCAGCTCGATCTATGGGTTTGTTTGGGTTAGAAAAAATGTTCTAAAAATTCATTTTCGTTGCATATTTCGAATTCAATAAATAACCAGATAATTTCGAGTAAAAGTTATTTTCAAAATTGCGATAAACGATGAGATTTTGAAAACGAGTGTAATTCGCGATTTTTAAACGTATACATTGAAAAATTGTTGACACAGCTAATAACTACTTTTTTTAAAATCGATTTCCACCGGGCGTGTTGAAATTATACGAGCAGGACGAAAATCGCTGCGGTTAATTTTTCGAGTGAATTTTCCGAGCTTTTTAGGCTGGCAAAACGTGGGTTTGGGTGCTTGTGTCAGCGACCAACGCAAATGATATGGCCACAGCTCGTTGAGCACGTTCTCCATTAGTGAACTCTGAACTCGTTTCAGTAATATTGTTTAAATAGAAATAGTTAAATTTCATTTATTGTGGATTGTACGAAAATTGAAAAAAAAATAATTTAAAAACAAACAAAAAAAAAAAACATCGCGAAGGAATCGAAGGTGGGTCCTCTGGTTGGCATGGAGGAACTCTGGATTAATTTGGCCTACGAGCAATTAAGCGGAAGCGTCAAGGAACGAGCTGCTCGTTACGTGCTTTACAGACTCAACGAAGAACAGAAGAAGACAGGAATCGTTACAGCTTCGAGTGGTTGCTTCGCCAAGGTGATATTTATCATCGCGTCTGAGAACTGGTGTCTCGACGAAGATTCATTTTATTCAGAAGTGGCGTCAATTAAATATTACTTTTTTCTTATCACTTATTTTTCTTGGCTTGTTGAAGATTTATTGATAAAAATTTAATATTTGATGTAGTAAAAATTAATCCATTATTTCCTGGGCTCAACCAATCACGAAAGTGTTGCAAAAGTTGTCGCAAAATTATTTGAAAAAATCATGGTTTTCTTTTTACTACACCTAATATACATGAATAATAATTAAATAAATATAAATTGAATTTCTATCAATACTACGAAATGAAATGAAAATTTAATGAATTAAAACTTGTCAATTGAAAATGAATTTAATGAAATAAAAATTGAACATGAACATTTAATATTAGGTATAGTAAAAAGAAATCCATTTTTTTTCGAGGTCAGCCAACCATAAAATTCTCGTGAAAGTTGTCGCTAAACTATTGGAAAAATAATGGTTTTCTTTTTACTACACCTAATATACATGAATAATTATTAAATAAATATAAATTGAATTTCTATCAATACTACGAAATAAAAATGAAAATGTAATGAATTAAAACTTGTCAATTGAAAATGAATTTAATGAAATAAAAATTGAACATGAACATTTATTATTAGGTGTAGTAAAAAGAAATCCATTTTTTTTTTGTCAAACAGGCACAAAACTGTCGTGAAAGTTGTCGCTAAAATATTGGAAAAATAATGGATTTCTTTTTACTAGACCCAGTAGAAATTGATGAAAATCGGTCGGATTGATTCCTGTATTCCGTATTTTATAGGGTCTCTGCCATCAAGGTTACATCCAAAAATGTTCAATCGTTGTTTTCATGCCTATCGGTACGTCCGCGAACACCATTGATTTTTGCAAAAAATTGAACGGCCGGATTATAATCGAAGGGAGACGTTTTGAGGAAACGAAGCAAAAAGCATTGAGGTATTGATTTTTCGAAAAGTCAATTAACTTTTTGAGGTATCAATGGATAGGTATTAAAAAATCGTTAAATTTATTGATAATTTAAGAAAATTACAAAAAAATTCTGCAAACTTTAATTATTGCAAAAGTAATGGACCAAAGAATTCGTCAGAAATAGAAGAATTAAGGATTTACAAGTCTCGCTTAATAATAAATTAACACTTCGAAATGTTTATATCCTAACTTCAATATTAATTAAAAACAATTTTAAGAAAAGCTAAAATAATTATTTTTTAAATTTTAATTAATACGTTTAGGTAAGTTTAATATTATCGATAAATAACCGAAAACTTTTGAAGATTTTTGCAAAATCTTAATGATTTTTTTTCAAAAACTCTTGAATAATTTCGAAAGATCTTAATGATATTATATGAAAACTCTTTATTCAAAACATACCTTAATCGATCGATCAAAAATCTTCACAACCATAAACGTTTTTGATCAACCGATTAAGCTAAGTTTCGAATAAAGTGTTTTTGGGTATTTATAAATAATATAAAAATAATCTAAGCATACCTATTAAATATAAAAAATAACAATTCTCTCTTTCCTCATTACAATTTATTATAAATTATTATCGAAGGTTAAAAATGACCCTTTCTAATTGTAAATAAATTATTAACGAGCAGATTATACATTTGAACATATCTGAAACGATTTAAACTTTTAAATCCCGATTTCTTCATTTCCAACAACTTTCAAGGCCCCAAAAAATCCATAAAAATCTTAATGTTTAATTTCACGAATGAATGATTCTAAATAAATAAGCTCGATTTAAAAAGACGTTTAATTTTCCGATTAACGTAATTGGTGATAATAATTGAATCCGTGTGATCGAAGCTACAGCAAATCAAACGGAGTACTTTACGTGGACTCTCATGATTACCCTGACGTCATATCAGCTCTGGGAACAGTGGCGATGGAAATTTTGGAGGAAGTTTACGAACCTGATGTAATAATCGTTCCTGCCGGTGGTGGTGGCCTTTTGGCTGGTATATGTGTCACATCGAAGCACATGTCACCGAAAACTAAGATTTACGTTAGTACGAAATCTCTCGATCCTGTTATTGCCAAATTCGTCCTCGCAATTCTTGTCAAAACCGATCAATCCGTCGCAATCCGATAAATCGTCAGGCAGCGGAGTCTGAAATGTCGCCAGCTTGGAGCTCAGCGATTGAAGCTGGATCGCCAGTTTCTCACATTGGTGATCGTTACTTCCCTCCGGTTGGCATAAATTCCTTCCGCACTGCGAGAAACTTGGTCGACAAATGCGTGAGTTACGAATTTTTTTTTATAGTTAATGGCATAATAAACATCGATATAACCTCACAAATTTTCGAAATCTGTTTTCTCGGCGTCCATCAAATTTACGTCGAAAAATCGAGCATCAGTTTTTGTAGAATTCATAGAGACAGAAATAGATGCTTGAATTTTACGATTTAAA
>JAPYZJ010003885.1:0-40623 GCA_030522765.1 Ophioninae sp. B BG-2022a | reverse complement strand
GATTTTTCGATTTTTGGCAGAATTTCAAAGTTGGAACATCGATTTTTGCCAATTTTTCCATACATACCCCTTTGCCTCTTTTTTTGCGATTTTTCAAGTCGACTTTCCGGGAAAACTAAGAGAGGTATCGATCTGAATCCAACGCGATTATTTAAGTCAGGCAAAAAGCTTTTCCAAACACACTAAATAAATCTTCATAGCATAGGAGAAGCCCGCTCTACGACCTTTTGAAATTTCGTGATTTTTGAGATTTCGGAAAAGTGGCCGGAAAAGTCGAAAAAATATTTTTTCCGTTTTTAAACTTTCAAAAGTGTCTATTTAATCGGAAATTTTCCGCTGATTACGAATACGCCCGAGTTTTTGCCGAAAGTACAAAATTAGACTAGGAAAATGCAAAAAAACGTTTTTTGAAATATTTTTTTAACGTTTTTCCCTAAAAATGAAATATTCAAGGACGAATCGACTCAGAATTTCATCCCCAACTGAGAACTGTTACGTTTATCTCGAACATATTAAAATTCGGTACCCGCCGAACTTCCGGTTGTCGATTTTTCCCAAGTTCGAACTGGCGGTTGAAAAAACGGTTAAATGACCAAATTCGTAGGCAAGAAATTTTCAGACCGTGTTTTCTACATGTTTCATGACCCGCTGAGTCCGAATCTAAAATCCATTGGGTCCATCCTATCGGATCACTTTTTCATCATAACCTCCCTCAAAACCCATAATCATTCGAAAAGGACAGAATTTTCACCCAGTTGTGTAATTATTCGTAACAACTCTGCGATTGTCGGTACACGTTGGAAAGAGAATAAAAGGGAGAGAAAGAGAGAGAGAGAGAGAGTTGATGACGCTTGCGACCGCGTTTCACACAGTGGCGCAACTGTTCGTACGAATCGTAATTTACGAGATGGGCACGCGTCACTTTTCATCGGAAAGTGACCAAAATGCTGCAAGATTCCACCAGACGGCGACACATGGCGCCATCTCTCGTCATCTTCAAGATTTAGATTTTTTTTTACCAGCAGCCGATGAGGTAACGTAGAAACGTCCGATTAGTGTTGTCGAATAACACGTTTTCTTTTCTCGAGTACTCCATCTGAATTTCGTAAATTTCCGAAAGATTGACATTAAGTGACACATTAAGTGACACATTTGAGAAACAGCTCGAGGATTAAAGTTCCGGAAAATAACCTTCAAATTGTCCGAAACTCTAATTGTCCACTCGAGTGCTCGTTTTCCTAATCGTATTTTTGAGGTTAAAGCCGTAACGTCGTCGAGTAAGCGGAACGACAGTTTCACGATGAGTCAAGTTGAGGAAGAAAACGACGGGAAGTCACGTGTATTTCGTCCCGATAGGGACACGGTTTGCTGCCCCCCCTCCTCCCCGCGGTGCTCTTCCATAACCTGTAAATTCGCGTTGTCCATTTTTCTTTGGTTACAGTGCTGCCAGAAGGCGTGGGGCAATATTTTTGAGGTCAGCGCGACCTCGAGCGAGGTTGCGCCAACCCTACGTTCACCGTGACATCCGTCGGGACTTTGCAACACGACGTCTTTTTCATGGACGAACGCGCGCGCGAGGGCGCCCCCATATGTCTCATCGTTTTACGCTCGTTTCACACTCCTCTCTGCATCATCGCCTTTGTTCGAACGAGCTGTCTCTTTCGAACACGGAAAAAACTCATCGTGTGGGCTTTACGGCGCAATATTTTTGGATTCCGATCCGCCATCTTGGATTTGGTCAAATTTGTCATCTTTTTCGAGCTGGTTGATTCGAAAAACCCGAGAATACTGATTTTCGTGACGATCCAACGATTTATCCGAGTGTCCGCCATTTTGAAATGTGTCGTTTCATTAAAGTTTCGTTAAATACTAAGGTTACAACGTCACAGCTCAATTCAATGCTCCGCCATCTTGGATCTCGTTGGATTCGAAATCAGTGACCCGAAAAACCCCGGGATATCTATTTTCGCGACGATTCAACGATTTTTCCAAATTTCCGTTAGTCCGCTATTTTGAATTCCGATGTTCCACATTCAAATGCAAGTACAATGACGATACCGATTTTTATTGAAAAAAAAGTCGACTGCGACCGTTCGAATCGTCGATCTTCGTTGTAACGAGACAAGATTGCAATATGGCCTCTATTTCGATGGCACAACGAGGCATCTGTGCTGAAATGTCACATATCGCAATATTACCGATCCGTTTCAAGCCGCTGCTCCCCTGGCCCCTCAGGGACCCACGTAGCCGCGAGCAAAGGGCTAAAAATGCACTATTGGCTCTCTCGTTGCTTCAGGCATATTAACGCGAACATGCTTTTACTCAATGGCGTTTTTTTTTCATTGCACGGTGCATACGCAACTTTATTGACACGCATACACACATACGAGCAAACACTCGACGTACCAAGATCGGTATTTATATCGTATTAGCGTTGTACGTGAGATCGCGTATACCGAGAAGGAAAAAGAGAGCGAGAGAAAAAGATAGGAAACGTCGTAACATGGGGGGGGGGGGACGAAAAGAGAGAGAGAGAGAGAACGAGACAAAACGAAGCGATGATGAAAACCCTCGAGCCGGTTTCAAGCCGAATAAAATTGCAAAATACCGGTCTTTGTATTGCTCTTACATACGGACAGCATCTCCCAATAATCTTCAGACTTTCCGTCTTTACAATTTTATTAATCACAATTATAATTATTAATAAAAATAATAATGAATTATTATTGAATTATCGATAAACAATAACAATTAATAGTCAATAGTAATATTAGTTGATTCCTTTCGCCGTGAGATTTCCAATTACTCGGCAGTTCCGAGCCAGCGAATAATCCGGTTCGTGGGCGTTCCATAAATCATCGGTCTGCCGACGAGCGGAAACTCTTCCGGTTGGCACGTGTCCGAAATAGCGCGGACGCATGCTCCGGAAGTACGGCCGTTTCTTAATTGCGTCATTAGTCCGGGTGTTCGCGATCCACGCCGAGTGTTTTCTCTCATCCGTGAAACACAACTTTTGAGGTTAGAGTAACGAAGAATCGTGGTTTTGGAGGTTAATCGAGAGTTTGTAGAGATAACTACAAAATGATACGTTCGTGGCGCTCATGGAGTATCGCGTTGGAAAAATCGTGTTTTTATAGGTTAAGTTTACGCACGAGCGTCTCCTGAAGATTTTCATGTCCGTTTAATGGAAAATAAAAGAAAAAATGAGAGAGAAGTATTTCCCAGAGAGAATGAACACGTCCGAGGCCATAAATCGAAGGTCCCCGCCCGCTGTGGTGCGTTGCAGCCGCTCATAATTACGTGAGCTCGCCACGAGCTCCGGACATATATATGGCTAACCTCTCGGGCCCGTGCGATGGTCCGACAGTGGGCGAGCTGGCCGACCAACTGCTCTACCCCAACCTCGGCGTAACGAACGTACAGGGTGTCATTCGATGAAACTCGACGAGCAAAAGTGAGAAGAATCGAGAGAAGCACGCACGAGTAAGTGCGACCCAAAATCTGCGCTTTTACCGAATCAACGTAGTCACGTTCAAACCTCGTACCTCCAAACCTACCTGACAAAAATGTCACGATCTCCGGCGTTTTGAAAAGCTCTTGTCACGAGTTACGAGAATACGCGATAAAAAGTGTGGCCTCGTAGTAAAGATTCCTTTCCGAGACTCCCACGACCTCCAATTTCATCCTCAAGGTCAAACTCTCATTGCTATCTTTTTCGCCCCTCATAACCGTACATCTTTCGTTTCAAACATTTTTTTCATCCGACCAGTATTCACCGAGATAAAACGTTATCCGTGATAACCGTACAAACGGGACACCCCCTATAACAGCGGGCTCCTATGATCCGCTTTTATCCTTCTCTCTTTCCTTCGTCCTCCATTATCTCTCGATTCTTGCGCCGCGAGCAACTGAGACTTCTATTACCGAGGAATTATCCGCCGCGTTTCCGCCACGAAATAACAACCGGATGTGCGCGCGACTAATGAAATATATATATATATATACATGTGCATAAATATATGTATATAAATATCCGTCGCGTTTCATGCAAATTGAACGAAAAATAGTACGATAACGCGGAACGGGCGATATTGACTGAAACGCTCGATGCGCATGCGCTAGTCAACGTACCTACGCTGACGAAAGAACGACAAACGGAGCGTCGAGGGGAGAGAGAGACAACTCGGGACATCACCTGCTCGAGTTGAACGCGAAAAATAATACGACGTACTCGCGGCGAGAAAATGGTTTTCGAGGATTGGCCGGTACGTAAGCTAGAGGAAAGGACAAATATTCCGATGATTTATTGACCGACCGACTTCAGCCCAGACGGTCATCCTGTTATTTGTCCTGCCGCGCCGCCCCATGGGCTAAAATTTAAGCTTAGACGAAACGACGGTTTTCTACGTAGATTGCTGACTTCGCGTCTCTCGCTGTGAATTCTCTAATTGGCCAATAAAGGAGAGCAGGTGGCTCTGCCTAGTGACGATTCAATTTACGACCGAGAACTCATTTTCTTTTTACACTCTCGATGATTTTGCTTCTCGAGAGGTTAGACTTCGGAAACGACTAGAAATGTAGGCTTATTGAAAAAGAATCGTTTTTCAGGATAAATAGTTTATTTGTATACATATATGTATATACATTTGATAAATACAATTTTTAAAGGTTTTTTCTTAACGATAATTTTTTTCTACCGAGTATAACTATTTTATGGATTATTTTTCGTATCGAACGATCCTATCGTCGATCGTCACGCCCTCAACGAAAACTCACGCTATCCTAGTTTAATAAGATCGTGGATGATATTGAAAAACCGCGGGACATCGTATTCACATATTTTATCGGTCTGGCGCAACAAATGGTCGAGTTTTCGTATATCGCGCGATACGTGAACGCGCTCACGTATTTACACGCGGGATACATTTTTTTTTTTCGTACACACATATGTATATATATATGAATATAAATATAACCTCAAACGCACGTCTGGATAAGGCACTGGATATTGCACGAGCGTACACACTCCCACACGCGTGTACACATCGACGCGCAAATTGCCAGTTCGGAGCGTCGAGTTCCCGAGGCTCGAGTCGTTGCGTCATGTGATACGAAAACAAAAAAAGAAAAAAACGAGCGGGGGGACGGAGATACACGAGACCGCAAGCGTGGTCTCAGTCGGTCGAGCCAAGGCCTAGAATCGATTCGATCATCCGCGAAAAACGAAGGCCCTCGTAAATAACGAATTCCTTTTCCCCTGACCGAACCGCCGCGAATCGACCAATCGGGATCGTCCCTTCGCCGCTCGCCATTTGTAGGACACCCGTATTCGTGTACAATTCTCCCGTCCGGCTAACCTTGATTTCGTAAAACACTCGATACTGATGATGATGATGACGACGACGATGACGATGACGATGATTTCAGAACCACGAATTCACGAACCTTTGTCGATCTATCGATAATACCCGACCTCGCGACTTTTGCGCCAACGACGAAACCTCGTGCGCAAGCGCGTCTCTCCGTCTCCCTAGTTCTCAAATTTCACGCATTGGAAATTGGCGCAGCTGTAGTGTAAATAAAATGTTTTTCGATCGAAAGAACAATTATTAAGTATTGTTGTTATTTGAATGCTAATAATAACCAATAATAGTGAACATGACGATGACGATGCTGTTGATGATTATGACGATTGTACCTAACCTATAACTGCAATACTTAACCTAACCTTTCGTACTATCTAACCTCACTTTTATCATAATTAGTAACCCAAACACGATTCATCAGACGAGGCTAGGTATCGAAAGAAACGCTTCACAAAACCTAACCTATCAGGTTAGGTAGTAGATCGGCATGTTAGGTTAGGTATTGACTTTACAGGTTATGTCAATAGTAGTTTAGGTTAGGCAACCAGTTCGAGGCAATTCTTGCGATATTAGGTTAAGTACGTTGAGGAAACGATAATGATGATTCGGTACTGCGTGAAAATCGAATAAAAATGATAGTGCGCGCGAGTATCCGAAGGTCCGTACGACTAATGTACAATTGGGTGGGCGAGACGGATCGAGGTTATGTATCAATGCAGGACGCGACGGCGTCTCAGCGAGTAGCTGTAACGCCGGAAGAATCGTTCCACATCCCCCACCCTGTTCAATATGTTGCCGTTTACATTGCGGTAGTCAAGACCTATCGTAGATTGCGTCAGAAAAAAAATCGCGAGGTTTGACATTAATATTTATTTTCGTGAAATATCGGGGAGTCGGTATTTATTTATGAAAATGAGGATAAAAAGGGACGATTAAACGCTCACGAACGCTTAATCTCGATCACATGACCAATTTTTTTCTCTCTCTCTCTACGTCCCGGGAAACGAGATTACACGGCGGTTTTGTTATTGCAGCAACGGTCGTACGACGCAAGCGTATAGACACGTACGACGCGACTCCGCGTCGTTTAGCCTTATCGCTGCACGGCGATAAGGTCGATCGAGTCGGAGCGATAAATAAATCGTTATTGCTTTCGTCTCACGTACGCAGTTTTGATTTTCCACTTCATCACCTGTCCTGCCTTTTAACCTCTCTCTATTTTACGTTTCCTTGTTTTTTTTTCTGATACGGCGATGAAACGCGAAACGACGGTTGGCACGTGACCTCGTGCCCTCTCGTCCCTAATGGCTGATGGACAAACACTTCCGGTACGGACTGATATAAACGCGCATACCGAGATGTTTCTACGTGAATAGAGCATCTGTGGGTTTCGTCATCTCGAGATCACATGCCCCCCCCCCCCCCGGAAGTCCCATCGTTTACTGACAACCCGACGACTTCCGGCGCGTGGGCTCTTTTCCCCTTCTTTTTTAAAGCCTCTCTCTCTCTAGCTCCTTCGCTCTCTCTGTTTATCTGCCTCGAATGCCGTACGTTTCCACGACTAAGTGGCGCGCATGCGCGAAGATACAGTCTACGTGAAAAACCGATGGGCCACCCGCGGATGACAAAAACTCCGGAAATCCGGAGGGTCTCCATCTCGCGGCCAAAACTCAATTGGTCGTATCTTGGATAACTTTACGAACGCCTCCGAGCTGAAATTGGGCGGAAATCTGTCTTTCAACGTTCGATGTCTAAAGACACGTCTGAACGTGTGCAATAAAGGAACTTCACGTCGAAAGAGTGAGAGAGAGGGAAGACAAACGTCGTTGTTATGGGAATACGAGGAACGGAAAGGATCATGAGCAAACAGGTAAAAACCTAACCTAAACACGGGTAAATCTCTATCGAAGAATACGTGTATATACGAATATTCGTAAATGTACATTGTAACCCACGTGCATAACAGCACTCTTAGGAGATTACGAAGGGCGGAAATTCCTAAATTCGTCGTTTCCTTCGTGTACCTGATCTTCGCCCCCACCCCCCTTCTCGTCTTTTCAGCCACAAAAGGATTACCGGATTTGTCAACACTACGTGCGTTTTGTGCCCGCACAATGACAATGCCTCAAACATTCATACGTACAAGAACATTCGAGAGTCGGTTCGTAGGTATCCTCCACGTTGCTGCATGGGCTATTCCAGTTCGAACGTTCTTCGCCGTTTTGTAAAAATAAAAAACAGAGAATGGAAATAAAGCTTTGTTTTTTTTTTCAAGTATTCTTTGTTGAGTCGAAACGTGAATTCGTGGATGATGATCGTCCCAGTCGTCTCGTGTGAGAGATACGAAACGTATTTTAGTGACGCGCCGCTTTGAACGACCCATGTGTATATTTTAAGACTCACGGAGTATAAGTGACGTGCTACGTGTCCGCAAAGAGCCGTATCCACGGAATCCGGAAAAGAGGGATTTTCCAACGTGAAACGAGACGTTTCAATAAGCCGGATGTTGATTACCCCAGCTATATATATATTTATATAGCTTTACGAATCGCTTTAGGGTCGACTTCCTGCGCTAAATTGGAACCCTGTTCTCCGTCTTAAAGGACCCGCCTCGGATAAACCCCTTTTCGTTTCGATCCTTCGAAGCTACTTTACGATTTTAAACTTTCCGGTAAAAAAATCTACCGACGAAATATGCCTACGAAATATATGTATTTAAAATGTATACAGAACTAAGCTGAAGCGAGAATATAAGATTTTCAACGTTTTGATGCCGATTTTTTAATACCGATTTTTTTATGCCGATCTTTCGATACTGATTTTTGCATACCGATTTTTGAATATCGATTTTTTTGCTTTTTATTAATAATTAGTATACCTATATATCAATATTAACGTTTCATACCGATCTTTTAATACCGATTTCTAAATATCGATTTTTTACTTTTAACAATTATTTTTATTACCTACTTTTCAACCTCAATATTTCATACCGCTTTTAAACCCCGATTTCTCCATGCCGATTTTTAAATCTACCAATACATCATACCGATCTTGTAATACCGATTTTTAATGCATTTCTTTCAATACAGATCTCGAAATACCGATCTTTCGATATTGAATTTTTCGACACGGATCTTTCTCGTTATCGCTCGAGCCGATCTTCCCATCCGGTCCGGTACCATCTGCCGTGGTACGAGATACAGGCAAGGATCGTGGTACCGTGAAAAAAGAATGAGACGCGGATGATCAGAAGAAAACGAAAAAAAGAAAGCCGGCTTTCCCGCATCGTCGCGCGAATGTATATAGGAATAAGAAGGCGAAGGGTGAGCGTGTGCGTGCGTTGGTATCGTAGCACACGTCGAGCACCTGCGCAGGCTGTTGCTCGCCGCTGGCGCCCTCCGTAACGCCTTGGGGACTACGAAGCCTATGCGCGGACATCGGCGCGCGCATACCTCTACATATGTCCGAAATCCTCCTCATTGTAAAACTGATCACGAGACGCTTTAATATTTCACAAAATAACCGAGAATTTTGCCACAGCCGCGTTTCTCATTCAAGACCGCGCGGAAAACAAAAGTTTCCTCAGTTCATCGAATTTCCGCGAAAAATAAAAAAGCAGTCAAGACGAAGTCCCGCAAGGCGCGCTCTGGCGGCCGCAACGGGCAGGTGCTGCGGTTTTTTTTTCTTTTGTTCGACTGCAGCGCCAGCTGGCTATCGAATCTCTCCCCCTCCCCTCCCCATGGTTCGACGTTCGTCGCGGACGAGCCGGATCGTGAAAAAGGCTCGAGGCGCACGTGCTCGGTTTTCAATGGTCGAACTCGCGTGCACGCTTCGTCGTAAACATCGGGCGGGAGAATCGTGTTTTCCCCCGGCCTCCCCGGAAATCCCCTTTTTCCTGCCCCTTCCCTTCCCCCCCCCCCCCCGCGCATGCGTTCGCGTCGCAATCTCGTGAAACAGTTGGTTTTTCGCCATTTTTCAAACGCGCATGCGCACTTCGTATTCGTTGATGCGTCCGTATGGAAAACGTCGATTCTGCGCTTTAATTCTTCTCGTGTATCTTCGAGTCTTTTTTTTATCTTCTCGGTTTTACGTTTTTTGCTATTGGAAAGGTCAATTTGCGGTACGATATTTTTTTCTTTCTCTTCTGTTCGGTTTTTATGTTGCACACGATTATACGTGTGTAAGAGCGTTGCGACGACTGCTCGCGTTCGCTGACCTTGCCGCAGAGACTCCGCGGTCGATCGTAACATTATTAAACGTACGGACGTACTCCGAAGCCCGAACACACGTGAGATCGCGAAGAATATCGAGAAGCCGGAGAGGCGGGTTGAATTGTGCCAGAAAAATAGCGTGCAACCTCTTTTTTTATCTTGGCGATGAATTACGAAATTTACGTTTCAAATTATTCTTGTGTATTGTCCGAGCCCGTATGATATACATCGTGTCGAGACGCAAGTCCTTGAATGAAAAGACAAGTTTTACATCACGATGCGACTCCTTCAACCATAGTTTACCAATTACGTCTCGTTTCGTCGAGCTGTATCTCAATAGACATTCTTCAATGCCGATATTCACGAAGCGATCTGCCAATACCGATCTTTTTGCTTTTGATCTTTTCAAACCGATCTTTCAATACCGATTTTTTGTTATCGATCTTTTCAAACCGATCTTTCAATACCGATTTTTTGCTTTTGATCTTTTCAAACCGATCTTTCAATACCGATTTTTTGTTATCGATCTTTCAACACTAAATTTTTACATAACGATCTTTCGATACCGATGTTCTTCTGCCGATCTCTTAATGCTGATTTTTGACATACCAATTTTGTCATACCGATGTTTCGTTACCGATCTTTTCATACCGATTTTTCGCCACCGATCTTCCAACGCCAATTCTTTACATTACGATCTTTGAGTACCGATTTTTTTGCCGATCTTTTAGTACTCATTTTTTAATTGCCGATTTTTGATTACCGATCTTCCAGTGCCGAAAGAGCCGATCTTACGGTCCTAAAAGAACCGCGTCACACGATAAAGCGTAACGTGACACGTGCGTCGGATCACTCGCCTTTCCGTGCTCGGCAATGCGCAGACCAGCTGCGCGGCAATTTGAGGTTAAAAGAAAAAAAAGAAAAGAAGAATTCTTTTTTCGTACTCGAAGCGTAGGAGCATGAATAATGTTCCTCAAGATTCACCTTTTATCGAAATCTCGCGCTAAGAGATCGCGTCGTCTTTTACCATTCACGGTATACGAAAAACTATATATATATATATATATTGCGATAAATGTGACGAAAGTCGTGTACGAGCGCGCCACCGCGACAGCCCGCGCGAACCAAGGAAAGAAGGATGAGAGAAGGAGCAAGAGAGCGAGAGAGAAAGAGATTTGCCAAGAGCGGAAGAATCGAGATAATTCGCAAGTGTCCGCGACCCAGATAGCCCGAGTTTAGCCTTCGTCGTGGCTCTCGCGGTCCTTGGGGTCGAGAACGCGATGAACGCTCGCCCCGACACCAACGCGGTCTTGAGAAATCGATGTATCGAAAAATACACATACAGACAGATTCGCTCAATCGAATTTACGTTTTTATTGTTACAGATGAAAATCCGTCTTCATTCAATTCATTATTCAATCTATTATCGATTTAATATAATTTCTTTTATTATCACTCGTACGCAACGTGAGCCATATTGTACGAAAACGCGGTGGCTGCAACGAAAAAAAAAAAAAAACGTATTCGTTGATGTATACGAAAAAAACAACAATGAAACGAAGACGCCCGAACGTTTGTTCGTTCTTTGTCGCAATTTTTCTATTTTCACGCAACACCCGTCGTCCGATGTGACGAGGACGGAAGTGGATGTCGCAATGTTGAAACACGGAGAATGATGTGCTGTCTCTCTCCCGCACGTATATATGCACGTTGTGTACATATATTTACGTAAAAAGATTGAAATCCATATGGCCACGAAATCGTCATGTGGACGTAGTTCCGCAATCACTCGATTGCTGATTTCAATGTTACGTAGTTTTCGGTGTGAAAACTACGCAACCCGATGAATTTCGGAATGTAACTTTGATCTTTTTAACAGATGGAGCTACACGCAAGACCCGTACAGAATTAGCAGCTGTCGCTAGAATTTCGTGTATCGCAACAGTGTAAATGATGGTTTCGTTCGAAATAGGTAGGCAAAGCCAATTTCGTAGTATTCGGGTCTATGTGTTTTTTAAGAACGCGTAGAAGGTCGACGTAAACTTACAAATTCTCGAACCAAGTTTTTCATTCTAAAGTTTCATCATTTTTGGCCCAACTGCCGAGCGTGTCTTTTTTTGAGGTTAAGATATTACTTTTTTGTTATTGGAGAATCAACTTCACTCCTGGAAGTTGGATTAGAGAGCCGGACAAGTTTTTACGATTTCAGGAGACATTGGTTATCGTTTGCCACAAACTTTCCGCGTTTCCCGTTAGATGGCAGCACGCGTCGGTTCGCCCGGAGTTATGGCTTGAAAAAACGGATTTTTTCGTTTTTTCATCGACAGAGATCGCCACGTGTTAATAATAGCGTGAAATATCGTGAACGATCGAAGCAGCCGATCGTGAAATGTCCGGAGACGAGACAAACGAGTCGAATTCTTGTCGCGGTGTGGTTTTAGAACGCGGACAAGATCCCGGCGCGTGTAGATACGGAAATTTCATAAATTATTACAAATTTCATTCGGCCGAGGAGAGAACGAGACAACTTCCGCGTGGCGCTGTGTGGCGACGACCCACGTCGACGCAGCATCACGACCGGAAGTACATCGCTCTAGACATAGGATGCAACGCCGGTGTGAGTAAGCGTGCGTGTTTCGATTGACGTATGTGCGCCCATGTGTTTATTGACCCCGAGGATACGGTTAGGTTATGTTAGATCAGGGAACGGAAACAGCTGCGCGCGGGTTTCTCTTTTTCTTGGATCGTATCGTTATATCTATTTATATATATCTATATATATATATATAAATATATATTTGAATGAATAAACGAGCGTTTATATATATAACGAACGGAAGAGGCTGGGCGAGAGGGCGGATGACTTTTGATCCGCGCGTTGGCGACACAGACACCGGAAATGAGCATCGCATATTCACCTAAATTTAGAACGAAGAGTTATCGAGTTCCCTCCCCCGCGTTCTTTTTCGTCGCGTGACGGAGCGGTGACCGGTCGCACTCCCATGCATTTAATTGCAATCCATTCGCGTTTTTTTTAGTTTTGCGTCTCATCCGCACGCGGCGCTAGTTACTCAGTGAGAACGTCTTTGCGGAAACAGAGAAACAAAGATGGCGCTGCGTTCGCTGGCTTGAAAATTAATCAAAACGCTACTCGGTTAGCAATGTCCCACTTCTAACCTCACTATTTTTTAATAAAAGAAAATTCGTTAACGAGTGACCGGAAGATTCAATTTCTTACGGACTTACGTACAAATTTTAGGTTCCTCTAAGAAATTGCATGTTTTGTTAGTTCTCTATTTCACCTGTGCGTGGCGCTAGTTACTTTGCGAGAATAGCGGGTAGCAGGAGTCGCCTGTTTTTTCTCCGGTGTTTCCGCTTTCGTGATCGTTGCCTAATGTTTTATCCATTTTGGGCATCGCGCAGGATCTAACGAAATTGCTGTACCGATTTCTTCGGGACGAGATCGGTAATGAGGAGACGATCGTTAAGGTGCACGGGATCGACATCGATCGTATTTTGATCGAGAGGGCGCGCGAGAATAACGAATCACCGGATCACGTGACCTTCGAGTGTCTGGATTTCACGAACGAGGCGCATCGATCGCGCCTCCACGAATATCTTCGAAAATTTAATCGTCAGCGTTTCGATGCCATTTTCTGTTTCTCCGTGACTATGTGGATCCACGTTAATCACGGTGACGATGGGCTCGTGAATTATCTCCAGACGATCACCGCGCTCGCCGATCTCGTCGTTATCGAGCCACAATCCTGGAAGTGTTACAGAAACGCGTCGAGACGATTGAGACGCGCCGGTCACGATGATTTTCCGTTTATAAACTCGTTGAAACTGACCGGCGACGTTGCCGGCCATATTGATCGTATAATCGTCGAAAGTGGCGCGTTTCGACGTGTCATCGTTACCGATCCCAATCAATGGGACAGAAGATTGCTAATCTACGAGAGAAACGACCAGCATTGATAATTATTCGCTATCGTCTAATAATTCGTACTCGCCGTTTTGTTACTTTTTCGATTGAAAAGAACAAGCTGATTTTTTTGCTGCCGATCTTTTGCCGATTTTTGTTTGACCATCTTGTAATACCGATTTTTTTTTGTAACTCATCTATCAATACCGATTTCCTGATGCCGATCTTTCAACGTTGATCTGTCAATACCGATTTCCTGATGCCGATCTTTCAATACCGATTTTCTTTCACCGAATAAATAAATATCGAACTTTCAATACCGATTTTTCTCAAACGATCGATCAAAGCCGGCGTAACGATTATTCCTTACCGAATTCTAAATAAATCGATCAATCGTATTTCTCGATCCCACGGTTAAAAACGTTCTCGTTTATTCACCGCGTAGACAACTAAAAGTACAATGTTCAATAAACGACGCTACGGTCACGCAGGTTGGAGAAAAGGGACTAGCTCTGAAGCGAAACGAAATTTTCAATGCGAATTGGAATGGTCGAACCGTCGATGAGCACACGAGGGAGGAAGGCTGATATGGATATGGAAGAACTTTTTCTTATGTACGTGGACTCTGAATAGTTCGATGCAGTTACGAAGGTGATCAGGATTGATGACTCAACTGTCACTAGAGATCCATATCGGTACGATATTGAACGTTTTTTTCATTCTCTCTATTTTTTTTTTTTTTTCATTTAAATCTCTGTTTTGTCTCGTTGGCTCGAGTGGGTCAAGGCACACGCACACACGACGCTCTATAGAAACGTACTAGTAACAACTACATTATTACGACGCTAAAAATTCCCCATCTAGAACGATCATTGTAAAAAAGATAGTAAATATTTGTTAGTTCATTTTTTCCCCCCTTTTCTCATTTTCACTCTCTCGATCCAGTTAGTATTGTTTTTTCCATTTTTTTTTTTTTTCATTTCTCTTTTCATACGTTCACTTCTATCTCCGCGCGCATCACTCGTCACGCAATTTGGCAAAAACTCGAGCTTTGAGCGCCCAATTTTTTGTTTGGGTTTGTTTGGGCTTTGTACGGTTTCTCTAGTGCGAGTCGTTTTTTTTTTAAATAATGGAATGAGGAACAGGTTGGGGCTTGAGGTGGGCATTCGTAATATTTAATTCGTGAACTTATTGTTATCGTTTTACGATCGAGTGTGCTGTATTGCGCGCGTTTTCTAAGCTTCGTTCATCTCCTGATCCACTCAGCCGCACATCACTTGGCGAACAAAGTCCTCGTAGTTTATGTTACCCTGGGAGTCCTCGTGGCCTGCCAGCAACGTCTCGACTTCCTCGTCGCTCAGCTTCTCACCTGAGAATTTTCAAAACGTTTCGTCGTCAATTCCAAACTCGTTTTTCAATTATTTTGATTTTTTGATGTTTTTATGAGAAATTCTCGTTGAACTTTTAAAATTTTTTTAATTTTTAGCTTCTTTTTTGAAAAATCGTTTTTTTTTTAATTTTTTTATCGTTTTTTATTTTCTCAGCTTCTCAACTGAGAATTTTCAAAACGTTTCGTCGTCAATTCCAAACTTGTTTTTCCATTATTTTCATTTTTTGTTTTTTTTTTTTAATGAGGAATTCTCGTTGAACTTTTTTCATTTTTTTCATTTTTAGCTTCTTTTTCAAAAAATCGTTTATAAGAATTTTTTTTATCGTTTTTTCTTACGAGATTTCTTTTCGATATTTTTTTTTATATTGCGTCGTAAGAGGTAAGTTACCCAAAGTGGTCAAGAGATGTCTCAACTCGGCGGAGGAAATAAAGCCGTTTCCGTCCTTATCGAAGTGACGCAGACCCTCGATAAAATCGTCGGCTGTGTCGGAAGTGCGAGCTTTGCTGATCGCCTGATAAATCGGCAGGAAAACCTCGAAGCTTATTCTCTCGTCCGGTTTGTGCTGGTGGGTGAACTTCTTGACGTCGGACTCGGTTGGATTTTGTCCCAGGGCGCGCAGGGCATCGCCGATTTGTCCGATTTGAATTTTACCGTCCCCGCGGCTGTCAAACAGCTGGAAAGCCTCCTGGAATTCTGTCATATCATCGTCAGTGGGAGAAACGAATTTTTCGGTTTATTTTTATTTTTAATTTTTTTTTCGAATTTTCAAATCTTTTTTCTTCATTCTTGATATTTTTTCGAATTTTTCGAGAACACTTTTTAAATTTAAAAAATTTTTTTAATTTCGCGCGCTTACTTTAAAAAACGTGACTTAAATTAATCGATTTTTTTATCGCGTTCATCAACGAGGATTTTCTGGTAACTTTCTCCGCCGCGAACATTTTTTTGTTCCGTTTAAAGCCCGGCTTTTCTCGCGTCAACGATGACTCATAAGGCAAACCCAACGGTGACGAGGCCCCTGGCCAGTCATACCAAGATTCCGCTTTACCAAGCGAATTCCTGAAGATCTCGGCAAACCTCACCCGACCAACGATTTTACGCTCCACTCCAATGGTTTTCTTCATTTTTTTACATCCGAAAAATGTTAATGACATTTTTACCTACACGATAATAAATACTTTAAAATACGTTTAATTAAACTTTAATAAAAAAATTCGAAATACATTTTATAAAAAATGTTTTTTGAGTAAATGTTTTTTAGTCATACTTTTTTGTTTTTCTCAACTCTGAAAAATGGGAGCTTTGAAGATGTGAACATTTTTTTAGAATTTTTCTTTTGACGCTGTACAATCAAATTAATTTCCCATTTCATTTGGAGTTTCCAAAGAAGACTCAGTATTGATAATAATTATTCCGAGTTCCTAAAAAGCGGAATCGAAAAGATTTGAAAATAGATCTTGGAATCTCTCAAATGGCACCACAATCCGTGAACAGATCCCAGAGTTCCTTGAAAAATCTATTGGTCCAAAAAATCCTTCCAAGATCTTATCAAAGCCACCACAGTCAAAAAAAATTCCCAAAAACTCTTTGTAGCTTCTTGGATCTCAAAAAATGTCTCAAAATCACTCCATAGTCTTTTCGATCTGAGAAATCGTTCCGCGATTATCCAAAAGTACCCAGGATTAAGAAAATCCTATCGAAACCTCTCCATGGGTCTGGAGATTCACCGAAAGCTTCGTAACTCTTTCCGAAGACGTCTCGATCCAAAAAATGACCCAAATAAAGCCTCCTTGGTTTCTCTGGTAGATCCTAGCTGCGGAGAGTTCCGTAGCACCCGGAATATCCCAAAGTACTTGGATTTTGTGATTTTTCAAACGACTGGGACCAAAAAAAAAACTCGTACTCGGTTTTATCGGAATTTACCGTCCATGGACGACATCATTCTGTTGGTCAACTCTTGATAGCCCAGGATCCGCATTTCGGCGGCTCGGTGTTACGACGGCGATGGAGAAACTTGCGTCGCTTGGACACAACGGCACCGAGGAGTCCTGCGCCGACTTTTGTCGAGCCAAACTTCGAGCCGGCGAACTTTGGATCGTTAAGGGTTAGTTTGGGTAGAAGAAAATTGGAGTTGCGCTCTGCGAGGACGTAACTCTCGTACTGAAAAGCCTCGGCGAGTTTCTCGACGTATCGAAGAACGACTTTCAAATGTGACACCATAAAAGGCGATCTCCCAGATAATTCGACGTGAATGCAAGAAGAAGCGGAGATAAAGAGTACTTTGTGAAGGTACGGGTGTGCGCGAATTTCTATACGTATATAGATCGATGGGGTGTGTCGAAAAAGGCAAGGATATTCAAAAAAAAAAGAAAAAGAAAAAAAAAAAAAAAAAAAAAAAAAAAAAAAAAAACGAACGTAACCCCCCATTGCGGTCTCGAGCGGCTCGGGACCAAAAAATCCTCGTCCTTCAAACGCTTGCAGCAATTTATATTTTTCAGGTTTATTCGATCACGCGTTACTCACCCGCCAGCTGATCCTCCGAGTACGATGCCTGCGAAAAAACCATTTTACCGTTTTTTTTCGATTTTACGAAACGACTCTTTTCCTACTTTCTTTGTTACTGTGTGCAATGTTGTTGTGTGTTTCTTTTTATTTATTTAGTTTTTTTGTTTTCTTTTTTTTCGGGTCTGTCTCTCGCGCGCTCGATTCACGACGGGAGTTTCGGAACTATCGGAGAATCGAACACGCACGCGAGGAACGAAGCGAGAGGGAACGACGGGAGGGGATTCAGGCACGAATGCAAAACTGTCAAATTGTTTCTTTTGCTTCGGGTTTTTTTCTCGCTTTTTTTTTTTTGGTTACTCACCATTGTAGTTGTGTCGGAAATTTTCTCGCGATACTCGAACAGTACGAGATACACACTAACGTTGTTAAAAGTTGCGATTTTACACACTTCGATCACGTCAGTGTGTGGGAGTGTAAACATACGAGTAACATTTGTTTAGGCTGCTGACACGTCGGACTACTCTCGTACATTTCGATGTATCGCGTTTTGTCCGCACTTTTTAATTCGCTTCATCACCTGTACGCGGCGCTAGTTGTTCTCTGAGAATATGTACATCGCGGAAGCGCCAGGACTTACGAAAATGCAGGAGTAGCTGTACCACGTGACGTTTGAGGGCGAGGGAAATAATTGAAACTTTTACGCCGCGATTTCTCAAATATGTAGTTTAAGCGTCCATTAATTGTACAAAATTCGGTGAAGAATTGAATGGTCGGCAAAAACTCGGGCATATTCGTAATCAGCAGAAAATTTCTGATTAAATAGACCCTTTTAATAGTCTTAAAACGCAAAAGTTTTTTTTTCAACTTCTCCGGCTATTTTTCCAAAATTTCAAAAATCACGATATTTCAAAAGGTCGTAGGGTCAGCTTCTTATTAGCTACGGAGATTTATTTGGTGGGTTTGGAATAGGTTTTTGCCTGACTTAAATAATGGCGTTGGATTTGTATCGATAGCCCTCGTGGGTTTCCCGGAAAGTCCACTTGAAAAATCGGAAAAAAAGAGGCAAAGGGGTATGTATGGAAAAATTGGCAAAAATCGATGGTCGACTTTTGAAAATCTGCCAAAAATCGAAAAATCATCGGATTTCAATTATTAAAAAAGCATTTTGTAGAGAAAATCATAACGAAGAGATTGAGCACAGAGTGGAGTGCCAGTTCCTAAAGGAAAAAAAGTTATCGATTATTTAGTGAAAAAACTTATTTTTGTCAAAGATCCAAAAAATTTTCGGATTTTTAATATTTCTTTAATGGTCTATTTTTATGTAATTTGATCCCCTGAGCACGAATCTACCATTCATTTCCCCTAAAACCCAAAATTTTCATGAAAAAATCGTAAAATATCTAAAAACACGATTTTTTGCTGTGTATCCATCGACTGAGAATCTCACCCTCAATTTCACGCATGACATTCCGTCGTAGGACACCCTGTATATCTTATATTAACGATTCGTGAAACAAAGCCGATTATTCAAAGTGGTGGGGGTAACTTTACGATCCTCCTCCTAGAACTGTCCTTCTATGTACGTCTGACTTCGTTGATATATATTTCCATACAGCCATATATCTATATATTTTCGGGCATGCCAGATTCTCATAGCATAACTAGCGCTGCGAGTGGCAGATTGAGAAACTAAAAGCACCGTACACTTCGTAGACCGAAAGTATCGAGTTTTGTCATCCCCCTCGCCCCTCTAGCGGTCTAACCGGATTACACATGCATGTGTGCCTACGCGCGTTTATAAAAAAATTGACGGCTATATCCGTATGCTCGCCAGTTCGAATTGTCATCGCTGAAGCCGTCGCGGCGCTCCTTTCCCTCTGCGATCCGACCTTATTGACGATCGCGCCCGAGTCGCGAACATTACCGCTGATCGTTCCGGAGACCGAGGTTATGTTACCGACACTTTCTTTTTGCATTATTTATCGTTCATTAATATTAATAATAACAACGTTAAAAATAAAATAATCGTGACAGCAACCATGTTTAAAAATACGATATAACAGAAATTACGAAAATAATAAAGATACTTTTAATTTTATAGAAAATATTTTATAAAAATAAATGTTCAGAAAATTGAAATTGAATATGAATAATAAAAATAATGAAAAATTCACTCACGAACGCTTCAAGAAACAGATATCGAACAATTGAGGTTAGTTTTATAAGAGTTTTATTAAATTTCCGCGTATTCGTACACCGCTCGCTTACAACTACCTTCGAGCTTTCATCTTTACCATATTTTCAAATATTTATTATAACATACGTTTAAAAATTTTGAAAAGCGTACATGATCGCACACCAAAGAGTTTTACGAATCAACAGCATTTGTAACGCGCCAAGTGACACGTAACGTATGAATAAAAGATTACAAGCCTTTTTGTATGTTTATTTTTTTCACCTCTTGTCTTTAATTTCGTACTCATCTATAAATAAATAAACAAATATATATATATATATAAATATTTATATACGTAACTTGTAATAATGCGACACGCAGTCGTTAAATGCAATTTTCACACGGTACGAAGTAAAGAAGTACGCCAACTGTGTTTCGTAAGCTAATAAAAATTATATCTGTCCGTTGCTTGGTCCACGTCCGAATTACAAAATTACAAGCGTAAACTTTTTTTGTTTACGCAACTGCTAAGGTCGCAAAGTTTTTCGCACACGGGTGTAAGAGAAAAGTGTACACGTGATAACTTTAAAATACGTGCGCCAACTATTGCGAGGAAACATATGATAAATTCGCCGGAGATTAAAAGTACACGCGAAGAATACACTAGAGAGGTTTGATCGAAACGTTGATTTCTCTTCTAGTTCATTGTACCGTATTTTCGCATCAGGCGGCTGGTCAAAGACCTTTTTTTTGTATTTTTTCTACTCGTAGTCGAAATTCCAACAGCAACAACAGCAACAATAACAACAACGCTTTTCTTCGTTTTACGGTAGGCCTAGCCTTTTTTCACTTTTTCAATTTTCAAATTTACGAGCGTATAAAAACGTTTCGTCCGGAACTGGTGAAATTTTGGGGACTTCTAGGGGAAATCCTGGTGACAATAAAACGTGGCTTTGAAAAAAAGATCTTGAATATTTGACAAATTGACAGAAAAATGTTTACTTTTTACAATAATAATAATAATAATAATACTGAGTATTGTAATTGTTAATAAATAAAGGATATCAAAAAGAATAATAATAATAATAAACTGTCGTGCAACGAAATAAAAATTAGGAACGATTCTTCTCGTTTTACAAGAATCGAATATTCGTATATAACTATTTAATTATTTTCGCAAAATTCTCTTTGACTTTATCTCTTTCGCTTTCTCTTACGCTATGGTCCTCTCTGAATCCGACAACGCAACGGCGTGGATTTTCTTTTAAGGATCTGGCCTCTCGCCGTGTATAAGGGCACATATGGCGTTTCTAAGCGCTACTGCCGGAGTGAAAGTGTTATCATGGAGCGGCTCGTTCGTCATCGGGCTTGTGTATTTTCCACAAAGGAACCATTCGTTGATCGCTGCTTTCTCATATATGAAACCGTCTGAAAAATGTTTGCTCGTTTGTTTTAGCAATTCTTCCGTAATTTCTAAGCTTAATTTACTTTTAAAACGTTTTTCTTCTAAAAAACAATTCGAAATAATTATTGGTAATAATTGTCATATATAATTTAATAACGATTTTAGATGATTTTAAAATGACGCGAAATATGCATTTAATTGATATTGAAAGAATGCAAATTCGTTAATTTAAAATAATGGAAATTGTATTTTGATGTTTTATATAACCCAAACGAACCTGAACATTTGACAGGTTCCCTCATCACTTCGTGGGTTATCGGACACAAGAATTCATGGGGAACGTCGATATCCTCCATACTCTCGGTACGACTCATGTTTTCACGTTTCAGCCAGTAAAGCTGTTTCTTAAACGTTTCTGACATCTGCGCAAACAAAATTATAATGTTCGACGCTTTATTCTGAATTTAATTGATAATTAATTTTTTTATTTATCGATCATTATTAATTGATTTTATATATGAGAAAATATAAAATAAATAAAATAATGAAACAATAATAATAACGTAAATACGTAATAGCTATAGAGACATGTAAAAGATTAATCACGTGATAGCTGATTTTTCACTGGACATTTGACCGGAGATGAGAAAAGGGATTTCGAAAGTTTGTGAGGTTATGTCGACCGTTAACGTGCCGGTTAAATCGTAAAAGGACATTTACGTACATTTTCGTCGTCTTCGATTCCGAGTCGCGAAACGAGTTGTTCCTCCGACAAGGCGAGCAAATGTCGCCCGTTTATGTAAGTTCCCACGACGAATTGCGCGAGACCGGCTAGGCCAATTTCGTTCATCCATTTGGCGATATCGTCGGCTTTCCAGTCCGATACCTTTTTCCTGTTGTGACGCAAACGATCGATCAGAGTACTCTGGGAGACCAATTGTTGAGGTATCCGCCACACGAGGACCGTCTTGTCCAACGCACCTTATTTTCGTATCAACGGCGACATATATATGTATATACATACACACACACGCATATATATTTATGTACACGCTTGCACATGTGTATCAACGTAACATAAATCGTTCGAGTTTTTTCGTGAGAAAAATAAAAAAATTATATATATATATATATATAAAATTAATGTTAAAAAAATCGAGCACCGATCGAATGACGAAAAAAGAATTTTTTTTGAAATCCGATGCGAAATATTGGCAAGAAAATTGTTGCGTAGAAAAAGAAACGAAAAAATTAAGAAAAACACGAATGAAAGGAAAATTAAGGAAAAAATGTGAACGTGATGTATGTATCTATCAAAGGTATAAATTGGTGAGAAAATTCACACGAACCGGTCACGAACAGGGAAGTGTCTCTGGAGAAGGCGCAAGCCGTCACGAGGCTTTCGTGATTCTCCAGCACGTGGAGACACACTCCGGAATGCTGGAATTCCAAATTTGTGAATTAGAGTACTCGGATGAACAGTAGTTTATTATTGTTGCTACAAAAAATACGTAATCAATTATTATTAGTGATGATGAATGATTATTGTTTATTGATTAATTAATACGTAATGAAAACAATAAAGATAATTGATAAATTTGAATAAGTTTTAATCTTAAATAATTTGTAAATAATTAATTATTATTATTATTGTTGTTTAACTTACGACGCTCCAAATTCTCGCGGTACGATCGGTCGCCACGCTGCCCAAAATCTCGCCGTGGATCGGCGAAAATCTCACGTTCATCACGTTTCCGCCGTGTCCGGTCAGCGAACGTTTCTCCTTGTAGACCGCGTCGCTATTCGCTGAAGATGGCGGGACGAAGGTTATTTCGGGATTCTCGGAATCTTCCTGATCGGGTTCTTGCTCAGCATCGTCGTCTTCACATTGTTCAACGTTTTCGGCCTCTTCGCCTTTCGAGACGCTCAACTGCCAGAGTTTGACGAGCGAGTCGTTGCCGCAAGTCGCTAATAGATAGTACAGAGTGTTTTCGTCGAAGGACGATTGTCTGATACCTGTTGGAATTGCGGAAACGACATTTCTCATTGATGGAACTTTTTTCTTTGGGTTTGATCGTGGGAATGATACGATTCGTTGCTGAAAACCTTTTTGTTTGGGTTTTGATGGGTTTGTTTAGGTTTGTTTGGGTTCGATCGTGGAAATTACCAGGCATCGCATAGGGACCGGACGAGGCCGGGCTAAAGTCGCATCCTTGGACACCCAGATCGTGAGCGTCGTCGCAAATGACGATCGCGTTCGAACCGTCGTTATCGACCGAGTCTGCCGTGTCGAACATTCTCCAGGAGCCCTCGCTGCAGCCCGTCACGATGTACCGGGAGTCCGGCGTGAAAGCTATCGAAGTTATTGCGTCCGCGTGACCTTCGAACACCCTAAGGACAATTTTACTGTTTTTTTGGACTTTTCTGTCTCGACTCGGTCGGTAAAACATTTTTTCTAGACTCGGTCGGTAAAACATTTTATTGTCGACTCGGTCGGTAAAACCTTTTTTCCTCGACTCGGTCGGTAAAACAGTTTTTCTCTCTACTCTGTCGGTAAAACATTTTTTCTCTCCTCGGTCGGTAAAACATTTTTTCTCTACTCGGTCGGTAAACCATTTTTTCTCTACTCGGTCGGTAAAACAGTTTTTCTCTCTACTCTGTCGGTAAAACATTTTTCTCTCTACTCGGTCGGTAAAACAGTGATACTCGGAATTTTTGTTCGAGGCCCTCACCATATTTCCTGCATCGTCTCGATATCCCAGAGCGTTGTTTTCTCGTCATCTCCAGCGGTCGCGATCTTTTTACCGTCCGGTGACCATCGGCAGACACGAATCGCCGAGCCGGAATTCACGAAGGACGCTTTGGCCTGGCTACCGGTCTGAAAATACGAAAAGCGATGTTGGCTCGATAACGGATTGGGGGTATTTTGAGAGGAGATGAAACGGGTGAATACTTCGGTGTCCCAGATAATGGTGCTTCCATCGAGTGAGCAAGAAGCGAGCATCGTTCCGCACGGACTGAATTCGACGTAATTGACACTGTACTTGTGAGCGTCGAGGGGGCTGAACGACTTTTCGCGAAACACCATTTCCTGTGTATTTTCATCTTCCTGATCGCTTTCCTCCTCCGTGTACCAAATCCTCACGAATTTGTCGCTGCGCAGGTTTTTTTTTTTTCATCGCGGATGTCCGGAAAAAAATAATGAAAATATTGAATGCGAGCTGAGAAAAAAACTTTGAGTTTTTTTTTATGGCAGACGTAATCACCTCGATGCCGAGGCGATCATGCGATTCCCGTAGACCGCGACACTGTTCACAGCTCCTGCATGCTCGTCCAGCGTTTGGAGCAACGTCACCTCGTTTTCCGCGCAACTTTCCGCCTGTTGCACAAAGTCCTGTTCCTGCAGAGTATTCTGCATGGAAAAACGATCCCCGGCATTTTTTATCAATATCCTTCCTCTTCGTCATAACGTTTCTCATAGACGCTTCGTTTCATTATTTATCACTCGTATTTTTCTACCTCTTTTCCTTGCTCGGTCCAATGCAACTTTGGACTGCAGTGCTTTACGAATTCCGAGTCGATGCTGAAGTTTCCCGTGAGATCCCACACTATGACGGACTTGTCGTTCGAGCCGGTAGCGAGGAGCTTCTCGTCTCGTGAAAAAGCGCAACAGGCGACGTATCGCTTGTGACCAACGAGTACTGCGACCATCCTTCCGGTGTGCTACGAAAAAAAAACAATTTCTTCGATTATTAAGATAATTATTATTAATTATTATTAATATTATTAATTATACTTAAAATTTTTATTTTTCTTTCGATAAAATAAAAATAAAAATAATTATTATTATTAATTAAAATATTTATTTTTCTTTCGATAAAATAAAAATAAAAATAATAATTAATTATAATTATTATTAATTATTATTTTTATTTTTATTTCATCGAATTATTCAACGAAAATCTTAGTGAAAGTTATTATGCATTTTTAATCACTAAGAATTTTCCATAAAATAATTATCAATTTTATGAATTTTCAATTATTATGCATTTACATTGAATAATTCGAAGGATTAGTTGGTTCGAAAGAATCGAGAGAAAAAAATAACGATTTCTCGCTTTCCTTCATGCCGGGATACTCGTGGAAAACTCACGCTCTCCCATATGACCGTAGTTTTGTCGAGGCCGCTGCTAGCGATGTAGAGACCGGTCGGGCTGAATCTGACACACGTGAGCGCGTTGCTGTGCCTCTCCAGTGTTTTCGCCAGCGTTATGCTCGCGGTCGTTGGCTGACCTTCGCACTTGTCCTGAACGATGCTCACCTCCCACAATTTAACGTTGTGATCGTTTCCACAAGTAACGAGCTGATAGTGTTTCGAGAAAGGTCGATCGTTGGCTGCATGCAACAACGACGAGAAAAGGGCCATCAATATGGTTCGTTTGAAATTTTCGTATTTCTGGTTTTTTTTTCACCGAAACTAGGATTTTTCGGTGTTCTAGTGATTTTTGTGTTTTCTAGGGATTTTTGTGTTTTTCTAGGGATTTTTGTGTTTTTCTAGGGATTTTTGTGTTTTTCTAGGGATTTTTGTGTTTTTCTAGGGATTTTTGTGTTTTCTAGGGATTTTTTGTGTTTTCTAGGGATTTTTGTGTTTTCTAGGGATTTTTGTGTTTTCTAGGGATTTTTGTGTTTTCTAGGGATTTTTGTGTTTTCTAGGGATTTTTTTGTATTATGGGGGATTATATAATATTTTTTAGTGCCCTAGGGATTTTTTGTGTTTTCTAGGGAATTTTAGTTTTCCTGGGATTTTTGGTGATGAGGAAGCTCCAGAATTCCGGGATTCTGAGGAATTTCGGTATTTCGAAAGTTACCATTTTGCGCTCTGGGGATTTTTTCGTTTCTCGGGTTTTCGTGGAGATTCTAGGATCGAGAAATATACGCACTAGTGACCTGACGCTGATAAATGGAAAAGTCACAACCGACTACGCCGAGATCGTGGGCGTCGTCGACGCTCGCAAATGCGGTGACCAGTTGATTATCGCTGAGACAGGAGTCGGTCAATTCACTCGTTGAGAAGAGATTCAATACGCCGAAAGTGCAGGTCGTGATGAGCCAGGAGGAATCCGGTGAGAAACAGACGCTCTGTATCGCTCCCTCGTGCTTCTGAAAGGATCTGATCGAAAGAAATAGAATTTCAAAAATTCACTTTTTTTTTAAATTCGATTTCGAGTTTTTTTTTCCGTTGTCGCGAGACTCGCCTTGAGAGCGTTCGACGTACCAAATCCCAGAGGCAAACCTGCCCGTTGTCGCCAGCGGTCACGAGGAACGTCGAGTCTGGCGAAAATCTGCATACCCTCACGGCCTCACCGCTCACTTGTACCATCGTGTGAATTTTCGAACCCGTCTGCAGAAATATATCGATAAATAGAATGTATAATTTAATCGAAGAATTTACAGAAATCCAATTCCTTTACGGTACCAAAAAATGGTAAATATAAAAAAAAAATGTAAAAAAATATAGAATGGTAAAAATATGTGAAATATATTAATAAATAGAATGTATAATGTAATCGAAGAATTTACAGAAATCCTATTCCTTTACGGTACCAAAAAATGGTAAATATAAAAAAAAATGTCAAAAAAATATAAAATGGTAAAAATATAAATATATCAATAAATAGAACGTATTTATATTTTTACCATTTTCTATTTTTTACTTTTTTTTTTGTATAATGTAAATGTAATCGAAGAATAGTGTATAATGTAATCGCAGAATTTACAGAAATCCAATTCCTCGACGGTACCAAAAAATGGTACCTCCTGACCATTTTTTATTTTTCTTCGATTTATATCGAAATTCTTTATACAACTGTATTTCACGATTCGTTCCATCCAGAAATCGAATTCCTTGATGGTACCAAAAAATGGTACCTTTTTACCATTTTTCAGTTTTCCTCGATTGAAATAGGAATTTTTATTCCAACTGTATTTCACGATTAATTCCAAGCACAAAAATCTAATTTAACGACGGGGCCAAAAAAAAAATGGTCCGGTGACCATTTTTATCCGATATTATTTTTTGTTCGTTTTTAAACTTACTCGAAGGTTCCACAGCTGAGTAGTACCATCGATACTCGAGCTTGCGAGCATAGTCGACTGGGGGCTAACTTTGACGCAGGTCACTCCATATTTGTGACCCATCAAGGGCGAGTACGAGACCTCAACGTATCCGAGGCCGCTGTGCCATTCCCACACCCTCACGCGTTTGTCGCTACAATTAAAAAAAAAAAAAAAGAAAAATCGCTCTCGGTCAGTAACCTCGTTAATGTCGAGTACGAAGAAAATTTCATATATTTCGCATCGCGATAGCGTTACGGTCGATTCTCAATTTTTTCGAACTCACCCCGAGCCAGTGACGAGAATACAATCGCCAGCGAAATCTACGCTATTGACGTCGCTCTTGTGAATCGCAAGCGTTTGCAATGGCTGGACATTATCCATAGTTCCCGATCTTATTTTTCTTCTCACTTCTATACGAAAAATACTCAATTAAAAAATTGAAATTGAAATAAAAAATTCAATTAAAATTGAAATTAAAATCGAAATATGAAAATTAAATTAAAATTGAAATTAAAAATCGAAATATGAAAATTAAATTTAAATTAAAATAAAAATCTAAATATAAAAACTGAATTAAAATTGAAATTAAAATTTAAATATGAAAATTAAATAAAAATAAAAATTTTAATACGGAAATTAAATTTCAATATAAATAAAAAAAATTTAATAAAACTGGAAATCAAAAATTAAATTTAAATTAAATAAAAAAATTTAGTTACTTTTTAATTAAATTTCTCAATTAAAAAAAAAAGGGTAAAATTAAAGCTCGATAATTCAGGATTTTTTTCCTCTTCCCGAAAAATCGATAAAAAATAAATAAAAATGAAAAAGCACGAAAAATCGAATTTCCCGAGTTTTTCAAAAAAAAAAAGGGAAAGGGTGAAAGGAAAGAGAGAAAAAACGAAGAGAGGCGCCACGATGTATAAAAATAGGCGAGAGCGAGGTGGGCATTAGCAATGACACGTAAACACATATCTCGATAGTAATCCGCGGCGTATAAGTTCATATATCGTCCGTAAGTTCACGGGACACGTGAAACACGTGGATAAATAATATATGCCCGCGGAGTGGTAAAATGCTCGAACTGACGTGTAACTCAGCGAATGTTATATCGATCATTGGGCGAAAACACTGGCTGCCTCGTTTCTCTTTACGATAATATTGTCCTCGTGTAGCGTTCGTCATAACTTTATGGCTTTACGTATATATACCGATTGCTTCGTCAGATAAAAATATATCCACTAATAAATACGAGCGACTAATAAAAAAGAAAAGAAAAAACGTCTATTATCAAATCCAACAATCGGAAAAATATTTACGCGTAATCCGCGGAAAAATAAATTTTTTTCTATTCATCTACGCCCTCGGTCCTTTTCTCCGGGTATAATTAGCTCGGCTATAATTAGCGCTCGTCCGCTCACTCGTATCAAAATAATAATTATACGCAAATCGATCGGTCGTTTTTGTGACGATTCGTGAGATTAATCCGGATCGTTATCTTTTACATGGTTGGTTATTGGATGACTAGCGATTCAAACAAACCCAAACAAGACCAAACTACTTAATTTTTTTTGTTACGACAATTTGCCGATTTTCTTTCTTTTTGATTTCCAATTTTAGTTCGATATTATACACGATTGTGATATACCATTATTTACAATTTTTATTATTATGTTAATAATAATTCTTTTGTTTATTATATAATAATAATAATAACAATAGTACTCAAGTGAAATAAAACATAAATTTATATTTAAAAATAATCATTATAATCCGATAATATATCATTATTAATTTTATTATTATATTATTATTTTTTTTCATTATTATTATTATTATCATTCATGTTAGATTGTCTTATCTTCTATTTTATAATTTCGTCATTATTCGACTGGGTCATTGAATAAACGACTAAGATTTATAGTCACGCCATCTACCATTCGTGCTACGATCGTTTCCTTATTTTTTCATTAATTCGTATTAAATGCGGAGAATTTATTATTATTAAATGCACTTTACGGGCCATTGTTGACAAATTATTTTAATTATACTAAGAATGCTCTGTTGATTTATCGGCGATTGGGATTGCAAGGAAACAGCGGGACATCGAGTCCGAGAAATTCGATTTTTTTAGCACGCGCCACCTGACGTTACAGTTCGCGAAAAAGACGCGAAAGTAAGAGAGACAATAAGAGGTTCGAGAAGTCATTTGAGATAGTGGGAGAACGCGGAGGAAAAACTGACTTCCGAGAGTCATACGAAAACAGTCTGGGTGTTGAAGAAACAAAAAATGGGGTAAAGTACGAAAATTGTCGAAACTTACCGTTAGAACAGGCACATATTTCCTGTCACGTCTCAGTGATGATCGTATTCGACGCAACCACTCGATCGTTGGTAGGTTTCGAACAAACGTTTTATTCTTTACGAGACGCTTTGATTTTTTCGGGCCAGCTGATCATTTTATTTGGATTTTTATTGACATTTTTTCCTTTGTACATTCGAAAAGGTCGAGATGGGCGAAATGACGAAAAAAAAAACGAAATTCCGTGTTGACGAACGAGGAGCTTTCGCAGAGAGAGATTGCAGTGCCGCAACCGGCCGAACGAAGTCGCGATTCACGACTCGACGCGAATTGTCATAGTTCTTTTTTTCGACGCGTGTCTATCCTCCCGATCGATAATATAGGCGCACTTGCTTGCGCACACATTCTTACCGTTGTCCAGCAAAAGAAAAGGCCTCCTCGGGCCTCTTTCGTTCGTAGTGGCTTTTACCGCGACAATTATCGCGCTCACTCCTCCTCCTCCCCATGAGACCGTACGTCATAATTGAGAAACGTTCCTTTTATTCCGTTCGCCTACTCGCGCACGTGCGCTCGATAAACAGATCAATTGTTTGCGAAACTTGGCCAATTATCCAGTCCCTGCTGCGACAAAGTTTCCTTCTGACCGCTGTCACGATCCGAGGACACCAAGTGCGAAAATAAAGGAAAAACTCGGCACGCCCGGATATTGACTTTTTCAGCGATTGCCGACCGATGGTTCAAACGTTGTTGCAGATGGTAACCGTTCGTAAGAAGAATTGTGACGATTCGATGCCTGTGTCGTTCGTTCATACAGAAAAGAGCTCACAACCGTGTTGTTATCATCGGTCGGTAATGCAGGTATCGACTAGTATTTTCCTGTGGGCAAAAAAGTAACCTAAATTTTCTGCCGGCAGAGGTTAAAAAAGTGTTCGTAGTTTTGATCGTCGTCGCTTTGATCGGCGTCAGCATTACTACCTGTCAAAACTTTCAATCTTACTGTCCCACAGTAATAAAAAAAAAGTCTCGACGTTTGTCACCCACATCGTAATCGTGTACATGCAACGAGAAAAGTGCGTTGCCAATTACCGATTCGAAGTCCCTGCGCCTGTATTTATAACCTCGTAAACTTTTGAGGTTAGTCGCATCGGTTCGTGTTCTAAAGAATATTTCGACCGTAAAAAACAACTTTCCTACTTTATTTCTGAATTCAATCTTTGCATCCTGCGAATTCCCGAACGTTTTGAGATTATGTCGATCTCCCGTGTTCCCATCGAAGCTGGTATTTCCTCGAGGTGTTTTCATCGTCAGGGAATTGCCAAGGCGCCGTAGAACGTACACCGATCATTCACGGCGCGATCGTTCGATCGGTGATAAGTTCCAAATATCAAAGATGCCTCTCGGTGACAAGCCGGAGTGCGTCCGTTGCGAAACTAGGGAAACTCCACTGTGGCACGCTACCGAAGCTGGTAGTCTGTGCAATTCTTGCCTGGAGGAAGAGCGTAACGCGACGGAATCCGGCGCGTCGATCGTTAAGAACGAGAACGAAGAGAGTAAGAATGCCTCGTCTAACGGCAAGCCGTCGCGCAAGAGTACCAGAATCACGCGTTATTGCAAGCCAAGGGCGAACAGCAATCCGGTCGTCAAAAACGTGCCGAAAGGCAAGGGACGTCGTCACATATTCAAAAAGCAGGTAAAGCTTTACAACGAACCTTTCTAACTTCGAGATTGGCTCAAACGGCATTTCCATACCTTTTCCAGCCAATGAAAGCTCCAACCGCTGTTGCCACTCCGATCACGAGCAACTTTGTCTTTTACAAAGGCTCGTACTTCCAGATAGGCGATATCGTCTCCATGGAGGACAAAGACGGCGGGATTTATTATGCCCAAATAAGAGGCTTGTTAACCGACCAGTACTGTGAGAAAAGCGCTGCGGTTACTTGGCTTCTACCCACCACTGCCAGGCAAGCGAAATCAACTTTTCCATTCGTGAATTTGTAATTGCTCTCGATAACAATTTAATACGTCATTATTTTATTATATCTGTACTTTGTGCCATAATAGTTGCAAATATCGTCTATTTAGGAGTTTCTATTTAATACGAAAATTCATTTCGTTTTCCAGGATGAAAAGAATCGAGAATTATTAATTGAACTCATCACTGTTTTATTACTACTGCACTGCAGTTCAAACAGTTGCAAATATGCTTCCATTGAATAGTAGTTGCAACAATTAACTTATAAACAATATATTCTTATACGAAAATTCCTATTTGTAAGATAAATAGAATTGTGAATCAATGGTATCATTGTACAAATTTATAATTATTGTATTGTTTCGTATATCGAAACAATCGAACCAATCGATCAGGAATATCGATTGTATCGAAGTAATCGAGCATATATCGAATCGATCGAACTTTTATAATCGATAATGAACAAATTTTGATACATTATTGAATATTTGATTTACGTGAAATTTTTTTGTTTACGAAATTAGTCCACCACCCTACGAGGGATTCAGCCCGGAAACGTATATAATCGGTCCCGAGGAGGATCTTCCGCGGAAACTCGAGTGCATGGAATTCGTTATGCACGCACCATCCGATTACTACAAGCTGAAGAATACGCCATATCCGCCCCCGCTTACCGAGGCAGGAAACGGTTACATATGGACCTCGCTGAGAAACGAAATCTCGAGTGTAAGGAAGTAACGAAGCGAACCCAAACGAAACCAAACAAGCACGCACTCGTTCAATTTACATTATCTAAAAAATTATCAATTCATTAACTGAATCAATAAACATGAAGTTTGAAAAGTTGACATTTCGGATTTCACTCGACGCTTCGAAATTTTATTTAAAAATTTGATGTTTCATTTTTTTACATTTTCTTGAACACGACGATCGGGACGATTTTTCTAATACTACTCGTTTCCCTGTTTTTCTGTTCTTCTCGACTTCTGGTCTTTTTTCATCTTTCTCTTGGCTTTAATCTCGTTGATTGTAAACTTGGAAAAGAGGAATGTACGTCGGCGACGGAAAGTATGGACGCGCGATTCTCGGGAATCACTCGGTGAAGGTGAAAACTCGTAAAATGTAAGCAAACGTGATAATGGAGATTGTCTTTGGGTGTTTTTTTTAATGGTTATTATCGACTTTTGCACCCAAATCGGTAAATAATTGTTTCAATCGAAAAATCGTTAATTACACGCACTCTCCGTTGACACGCGTATCTGGGTATACAGGGTGTCCCAAAAACCAACAATAATGTCGCAGGTCCTGACAGACTTGCTCGTGATCCAAAAAGGACCAGAGGTATTGTAGCTTTTGAGATATCCGTACTTTTTTGAAAATCTTCAAGATTTTTAACATTTATAATTATTACATAATAAAATAACAATAATAATAAAATAAAAAATAATGATAATACTATATTATTATTTAACAATTATATTTCGAGAATATGATAATCAAATAAACATTAATAATATAATGTAATAATCGGTGAAAAATATCGATAATTGCAGCTGTAACGTGTAGAACATTGTTTGAAGTTCGAGACTTTTACGAAAAAGTTCGAATTTATTTAAAATTGACACTTTTACTAACCCAAACAATCCGGCTTCTGATTTTTGGAACACCCTGTACACATGTTCACGGACGTATAATATATGATACACGATAATAACACTAGACTTTAAAATTCTCGATGAATCGTTCGAGTTCAAACGGAATTACGTGTCATGCAACAACGCATCGTAAATTACGGAACAATGAAATATCACGACGGCGGATTTCTCGATCGAACGGATTTAATTTGGCATCTCGTTGTTTTGGTCCCGGCTACTTTATTCTTCGTCGGTTATGTCTTTTTTCTCGTCCCTCGTCGAAGTAGCCGACCTCACGCATCTTTTCTCCCCGGCAATATTTCCATATATCACGGCCCGCACTTTCGACAACACCACTTGTATTTCCTCTTGCGATTGCGTAAGCCCCATCTGGGGTTGAATCGCGAAAGTATCGTATCGATTGTACCGATACATCGATATAATCGACTATCGATAGTATTGATATATCGATACGATCGAGTATCGATTATATCGATACATCGATAATCCGAAGTAATCGAATATAAATCCGAAATAATCGTATTTGTCAAGGCCGATCGATTGCATCGAGCAACATCGAACGTATCGAACGCGAATATCGATTGTATGGAAGTAATCGAATCGTATATCGAATCTATCAAACTAATCGAGCACGAAGATCGATTACATCGAAATAATCGATCCATCGTACAAATCGAACGCGTAATATCGATTGTATCGATATAATCGATCCATCGAAAAAAATCGAACGCGGTATATCGATCGTATCGAAGTAATCGAGCGCATATCGAATCAATCGAACGCCAATATCGATTGTATCGATGTAATCGAGCACATATCGAATCAATCGAACCAATCGAGCACATCCTACCGATAGTATCGAAAACTCTCGAATATATCGAATTATCGAAACAGTCGATAATGGAAAAAGAAGGATAATAATACCTCGTGGCTCAATCAGCTTTGATAATTCAGTTGTCGTGGCTTATTGCTCGACGCGACACAAGCTGTCGGTACGTTCAGCATCGGTTCGTTTTCACCGGGTCGAATAGGATCGTAGGACGTGGAGGACGAGGATGAATATGTCGACGAGGTATTGCGCGGAGCGTTACCCGTCGTCCGGAACGACGTAAAGTCGTCGTATCTGTCGGCGCTGCACGTCGAAGTCTCGATCGACGGCGGCTGGCCAATCAGTCAGCTCGGATCCAACGAAGTAACGGCCGGTCAGAATTTGAGATCTTTTATCGCCTGCGGCAAGTCCGGCAGCTTCATGTCCTTTATCTGTTGCGGTATATTCATGTTCTTCACCGCGGATACGGCGCGGGCGGTTGCCGCCGTGATTCCCGCCTGCACACACGAGACACACCAAACACAAGAACAAGTGATGATTCCCTTTCCTTTGGCTTTTAAACAAAAATCTTTTTCGATCCCTCAACAACATTCATTCGATACACCCGCGGGAGAGATCTTCAACGCTCAACCGGAAGTCGGCAATTCTCGTTCCCAACTCACCCTCAGAGCGACGAACCAGTCGGAAAAAATGGGATTTTGAAAAAATTATTCGTCTCCCTTCGTAGCAATATCGATGAAACACAAAATATGAAAACAATACATTTGACATTCGTCCTTCGAATTTCTAATGTTTCGAGAACAAAAAAAGATGGTTTTGTGAGTAGAGTGAATATCGCTACGAAATAAGCTACCATTGCCTCGCGAACGAACAGCTTCAACTATGTCTATGCGCCAACTATGCCTACGTCGATGTATGCTCCGGATATTAATTGCGACAGATGGTATTTACACTTCTTTTATTACACATTCTCAGCGTTGATTCTTCAGGTATACAGATGAGAGTTAAGGCACTAGCTTGTCATGATTATGATGCTCGACTAAGTTATTTGTTAGCCAGCTATAGAAATAAATTATTCAAAAGCCGATTCACTTTTATACACAAACAGGCAGAGCACCCGGAAATTTGACACTCCGCCATCAATGAGTCCGTTAAAGGTTTTTTGAATTATTTACAAATTCTTTCGCAGCTCAGTCCACGTTCGTTCTTTTTGTGGCCTCAGGGTCATTCCGAGGTCTTCCCAAGGTCACAGCGAGTCGTTAGATTTGCGTAAAATAGCATTGAAACTTGATTTTTCAGTTTGACGCAATACTAAAAGAAATGACTTTCTTTTTTGATAAAAAAAGCACGTTTGCCGGATGGACGTTTTTGTTTTTCTAAAATTGATGTTGTGGAGGTATCGGCGAGTGTCATATTTCCAATTACCCGTTTTGTTCGTACGCGTCTCAACTACGCCTGCGCCCCTCGTCATCGCTGTTGTAATTCTATAAATTCGTGTCTTTTTTTAAAATATCGTTTCTTTGGTGGTCTCTCTTTGCATTAGTGTTTGGTTGTTTCCTCATTGATCACAGATTAAATGCGTATGTATAGCGATATGAGATTGTTTCAGGTCGCTCGTACATGTTTTATACAACCTACGGCCTGGATTATTGGTCGATATTGTTTTTAGAGAGGGGGCCCCAGGAGGACGTACGAGCAGGTTCTCGGCGAACAAGTTCGTCTCGTTTTGTAAATCCCCTAAAACGTAGCACGTTAGCACACATCAGCTCCGTCACCATTGTCATCCGTGCGAGAAACGGTTTTTAGGTTATTTTTATCGTGTTTTTCCTGATCGTTAGTACACGGAGGAAGTATCGAAGGTAGTATAGAAACAGAGAAAACGACGTTTAAGGTTATGACTGTAAAGAGATTGAAGCTTGCACCGACAAATTTCAGTTTTTTATTTTGAGTCGAAAACTGGAAAAAGATTTTTCGAAGTATCGAAGATGTGGAAAAGAAGAAGAGAAAAAAATTTCGATAGCTTCAAGCCTGTTAACAGTTCAGGATACGTGAAAAATCGACATAACCTCAAAAACGTTTAAAGTTCGTTCTCTGATAAGAGGTTAAGTTTTCCATGAAAAAGAGAAAGCCGACGAATACATTTTCCACTGCGCACTCACCTCCTGCTTTTCCAGTTTGTTCTGCTCTTCGATCCTCGTAAGTATCTCCGTCATGTTGGTCTCGAGTACCATTCCGCCCATCACCAATTCGTTCAGTATGTAATGGACTTTATCGACGTGGAATATCAGATCTAATTCGCATACGTTCTCGAAACACTTGTCCAGTGTTTCGACGAAGACCTGAATCAGATCGAGAATGCCGAGCTCCGACTCTGAACTGTCTACGCAGAAGACGAAGTAAAGAGTCGCGTAGTGACGATATATCAACTTGTAGTCAGAACCGCCGATCAAACTGCCGCCCTCCAAGAAATTGCAGACGTTGTCGTCGCGCTTCGATACCAGTTGAAACGTCTCTTTTATTATCTGCTGTTGCATGTCCTCGTTCTTTCGACAAACAAATACGATATAGTTTCGTGATCTTTCTTTTCGCTGGACCAAACCCAGAAACAACGAAAAAGCCAATAAAGCTTTTGTTTTGAAAATTTCTTCAATTTTTTATATTTTTAATTTGTATTCGATATTTTTTTTGCATTTAATATTGATTAAATTTAATATTCTGTATTTGGTATTTTTAATATCTCTCTTCAATATATCGTAAATTTAACATTTAGAAAATGAATTTCGCGAGTCGGAAGACCGTTCGGTTCCACCGACTTCCGGTTTCGCAATCTCGAACTGAGTTTTCACTGAGTACGAATCGAGTTTTGGAAATTTGAAATATCGATGAAAACGGGTATTTCCAGAGAAAGTGGAACACAGCCGAGTGAAAGGGGGAAAGGTAAATGCGTAAAAAAGAACGAGTACTCACGAAGTATTCGTAGAATTTGGACAATCGTGGTTTTCCATGATTGTTGAAGACTAAAATGGCTTTGATCATTTTGGCTCGTTAGTGTATCAAAGCCCGCAGATTGTTTCTTACTTATCTCGCGGACAACAGATCTCAGGGAGTTTCGTCATCCGTCTTGATCTTGATGGAGGTTATGTTTGTCACGGGTCACAAGGTTATGTTTGACGGGAGAGTGTTTTGCCACCTCTGAACGGAGAAACAACAAAACCCTAGATTTCGGCGTCGAGCACGACCAAAAATTCTCAAAAAGAGAACTGACGAGTTGGATAAAGAATCGTGTGAACTTGGCGATTCAAGTGGGACTTTTGATGTTTTTTTTTTTTTACATCGTTCGTGAAGCATTCGAGGTTTATTCCGAGATCAATGCAATCGTATGGACGATGATTTCCTCGCAGCGAAATGATAGTTACCAATTATCGGTAATATACCGACCGAGGCATCGGTAATGAGCGCTGTCGCCAAATGATCGGCAGTCGGCAGTTCGTTTGTTGTTTGACATTGTTATTGTATCGTCGATGTAAAAGAAAACAAATATTTAACGAGAATGAACTTTTACATGATTTCTCGCGCGGCGAGAATCCTATGCGAAAAAAAGAAAGGAAGAAAAATAACAACGACGCGTCAACGCAAATTCCAAGTACGCAGAAGTTTATTCTTCTATTCTCTATATTATTTTTTCCGGTACATTATTTATTTCGCTTTGCCAAGCCGAACAAATCGCAAGAAATAAAGAAGCAAAAAAATCACGCGTTTTTAAGAATTCGCGATTTTAAGAATAGAGTCGCGATTTTAAGAATAATTGAAATAAAGCAGAGATATACCAATAAATAAACGTAAAATAAATGGGCGCGATTAAATCGGCATTTATCGTATATTCAATATCGTAAGTCAGAATCCGTTTATACTTTACTTTACTTTGCCTTTAAATCGCACTTTGAGATTCATTTAACCCTAACCACGATTGAATGAATCTCCATTTTCTAGCAAAATAGTTAGATACAGTAGAGATGAGGTTATCGATTATCGGTATATGAAAGGGCTTTTGGTTTGAGCTACTAGGGAAATGGTTCTCCATTGGAATCAGGGGAACGGGGGCTTTGGGGGAAGGTCGCGATAGATTGTTGATTTTTGAGCCTGAGATATTGTCTTTGCCATCGGGTGCGATTTCCGGTTCACGCTTATGAGCCGTGATTGCATTACGAGGTGGTTCGACTTCCTCCTTAGGTAGAGCGCTCGCTATAATACCATCCGTCGCTACGGGAGCAGTTCCGAAATCTTCCCATTTGCAGGTGTCACAATCCATTCTACGAAATAAAAAAAAAACGCTGCTCTGACCATCTTATCGATAATAAGCGACAAACTAATCAACATTGGTACACTTTATCACTACTAGTGGAGATAGACGGGACAATAGTCACTTGACGGTGAACTGATGCGTTGGTCAAGTGGTCAGGAGCTTGCCTGTGAACCCAGAGATCCTGAGTTCGAAACCCGGTGGCGAACAAGGTTTTTTTTCTTCGACATTTTTCGATGAAAATTGTTCAGCGACCGGGAAATGAACTCTCGGGTCTGTATTGGTACGGGTTTTTCGGCGTTTCCCTGTGACCATCGCAAATTCGATGTAGAGGGGGAAGACGACTGTGGCCCGCAAGGTGGGGGGCGAAAAGCAGAAGGATGAGAAAAAAGGTTGAAATGTTGGAGGTTCGTGAAAAGCGGAAACATGTACGAATGGAAAATAATAAAGAAAATGAGAAGAACCACAGAAGGTGAGAAAAAAGAGTGTGTAGCTTAAAACGGAACAGAGCCAAAATGCAATCTACAGGGATAGAGAAGGGACACTCACATTGGACCGCACGCAAATGGAGCTTTCGTTTCATTAACAGCTTGCAATATATTGCTCAAGCTCGAACTCGAGATGGAATACACTACTACGTTGAAATCCACAGCGTTATGGGTACCTTCGCTCTTTACCGTACGGCTGATCGGACGGTCACCCATTGTGATCATCTCGACTCGAAGGTTATTCGTTCCAGCCTGCCGTTATCGAAAGAAACATACCAGGAAAATAGAATAATTAGTAACCCTTATCAAGAGAGAGGCTATTGATTATTTCTTAATTGTTAATTAATCAGTCGCTTCGAGGAAAAAGGGACGCTCAGTAATAATTTGTACTCACTTTGAAGAACGCCATAGTAGGATTCACTGTGCAATTTGGTCCTACACCGGAATCGTGAAAGAATGTCGCACCGAACCATTGCGATTTTGAAACGTTCGAAAGTTTGAGTTCAATTAAGACATGTTTCGGCACCGGGCTCTTCGTCAATTGCGCTATTCCAGCGTTGCTCCCATCAGGATGCACGAGTTTCGCGAAAACCTGAATCTATCGACTTTCATCAGTATTTTTTAAATTCACAATCGCAACGTGAATATCAGAGCAATGCAGGGTATACGTAAAATAATTTCGATACAAACCGGTTTTTCGTGATCGATTGTGCAGTACACTGTGCCTAGGCTGAACAGCACGATGGCCGCGACGATCGCCTTATCAGATTTCATGGTTGCACAATGACTTCTTGAAAATCTACAACATATTTATATGTAAAAACAATATTTTTTGTCAAAAACGCAATTTTGTTCATGGGAGAAGAAGAAAAATCAAAGAATTTTTATTTTAGAATTCCTTTGTTTTTCACAATTAATTAAATATGCTTGATACGTAAGTCGATCTGCGTTTCAAAAATGGTGCCGTCGTCAAATAATTAATATCTACTTTTTAATCAATCAAAGGAGAACTTGATTTTGAAAAATATTCTTCATTTCGAAAAAAAATGTTGAAGAACCTTGGGAGAAAACAATTGTGACGCCGGAACGAGGAAGAGAAATATGGTCGTTGCGTGTTCAACAGGTACTCAAACGTTCAACGGTGCGGACGCGAGCTTGAAGAATCCGAAGAAAAAACAACGTAACAATGGCACACTTCGATGCTTGGTAGTAATATATGTACCTATCGATAAAAGTAATTCTCGGGTTTCTGATTACTTTTCTTTGTAATCGTACGGTTTCCACGTTTTCCGAGTTATCTGAGCGTGTTCGCGGGGAAACGAGGATATACAAGGTGTCCCATGTGAGAATGTCGACCGGGAGTTGGATGTGAAATTCTGAGTCGATTGATATAAGCATGTATGGTTCCCGGATCAACCCCTGAATTGTTATTCATTTTTAAAGGCAGCCAATCATGCGCGCCCCTTTAGCGGTCATATCGCAGGTCCATGGCGATGTATTTTTATACCTTGAAGAGAAATCCACAATTTAATTCGCATTGAACTCTCCATTTCTCGGGAAACATGTCGAAAAAACATTCTAGAAAAGTTTTTGATATTTTCCCAATGTAATTTTGCACTTTCGACAAAAACTCGGGCATATTCGTAATCAGCAGAAAATTTCCGATTAAATAAACCTTTTTAAGAGTTTAAAAACGGAAAAAAATATTTTTCGACTTTCCTGGCCACTTTTCCGGAATCTCAAAAATCACGAAATTTCAAAAGGTCGTAGGGTGGGCTTCTCCTATGCTATGGAGATTTAATTGGTGGGTTTGGAAAAGGTTTTTGGCTAACTTAAATAATCGCGTTGGATTCATATCGATATCTCTCGTAGTTTTCCTGGAAAGTCCACTCGAAAAATCGGAAAAAAAGAGGCAAAGGGGTATGTATGGAAAAATTGGCAAAAATCGATGGTCCAACTTTGAAATTCTGCCAAAAAT